>CAUYON010193216.1:0-12507 GCA_963573935.1 Arctocebus calabarensis
CTCCCTTCTCCCTCTCCCTTCTCCCTTCTCCCTCTCCCTTCTCCCCTCTCCCCTCTCCCCTCTCCCTTCTCTCCTCTCCCCACTTTCTCAGACCCCACCCCCACCTGGAATGGATTTCAGTTTTCTCTTATGAGGGCATGAATTAGATTGGCTACTAGTTTCAGATTAGCACTGAGTACATTGGATTCTTGCTTCCCCATTCTTGTGATACTTTACTAAGAAGTGTCCCATTATTAGGCATCCACCCAGAAGAAAAAAAATCATTTTATCATAAGGACATTTGCACTAGAGTATTTATAGCAGCTCAATTTACAATGGCCAAAATGTGAACTCAACCTAAGTGCCTATCAACCCAGGAATGAATGAACAAGCTGTGATACAGGCACCCCATGGAATACTAGTCAGCTATTTTAAATTATTTAGGGATGTCTGTGTGGAGCATCAACCCAAGGGGAGAACTTCAATTTCTTCTGGTATTTCTCATATATGGGCTTTTTAGAGAACGTCCAGAAAATTCTTCAGCTCCTTTTAATCTCTTAGACGTTGCCCTATCCGAGCTGGGTACAGCAGCGGCAGCCCACCTTTGAGCACTCACCTCTGCACTGGGAACCAACAAACTACAGCCTGAGCACAGAACCCCAGGTCTGCAGGGGAGGCTCCTTCCTGCCCACCGTGGCTCCAGGAAACTCAGGAGACACTGTTTTCACTCCTACAACTGACTGCCACGAGGAGGGGGGTATTAGTAGGTAATCAACGTCCCACTGATTATTGAAATTGACAGAAATTAACTGCTATTTGCCATGTAAGCTATTTCTTAAAAGGTGAGATATTCAAATAAAGTCTGGAGGTTCATAGCAACTCTTCAGATGTTTTCTACCGGTACAATCATTGTCCAGGATGAGGTACAATCCAGAACTTTATCTTCCACCATTTTGTCTGATGTTGGTCAAATACGTGTCACGTTAAGCTACTAATGTTTAGAGTAATTCGTTATGTTGTTGTGTAGCAGTAGATAATGAATACAGTTTTGAATGGAGATTCAATTAGATTCAATAAGTAGGTATATGAATAATAAATTGCTATAAAATATATTGCCATTAAAGAGGGTGTTAGTGACAAATATATTAAGTTCTTAGAAGACAAGAACTTATAGAACCAATAGTGGGATAATATGTAAGTATATGGTATGCTCAACCATCTCAGCTGTGTTAAATGTTGGTGTATGCTTAAGGTAACTACAGTCTCCCCACACACAAAATTAGTATGATGGGGTTACCTAAAGAATTGTCTCATTCTAAAAGGGAAAAGAGCATCCTGGGACACTTTAAATACCATGATTCTATTTTTATTACATACTTTCTACTTAAAATCCCTAAAATCCCTTCCACCTAACTTAGAAAGGTCTTTTTCCTTAAGAGTATTTCCAATATACTTGTAGTTGCTCTGGTGGTTGGACAGCATGCTGAAATATGCATTTGTTGGCTCAATAATATTCTAAGCTGCTACATATACTATGTTGAGAATAGTGGCAGAATGAGCTGACACATGGATGGTGTCTGTCCATAAAAATTTAGGTAACCTGGAATTGAATATTTATTTATATCTGTCTTATAAATTCAAGCATGGTGTTAAAAGAAAGATTTAGCTCCAAAAAAAAAAAGAAAAAAAAAAAGAAAGATTTAGGGAAAAATTTTCCATCTACCTAAAATTGAAAATTGCATAGAAGATAATGAAACAAATGGCATTTTTTAGAAATATCAGTGGTTCCTTTACCAAACTATAAAAGCATTTATATCAACACTTCATGTGTACAGAATACTAAATTACATGGTTTCTCTATGTCTTACTTCTACAAAATAATTTTCACTATCTCAGTATTTTTGTGATAAATGGCATGGTAATTTTACTTCCAAGTTGTGTGTGATTTTTGTGTAATTGGGACTCAACAGGATCCATTGGGCAGTTGACTTGTGTTTCCTATAACAATGTCAATCCAAGTTCACATACGGCTTATACACTAATGGGTATATTTTTATTTTCTGTCCTTTCTTGTAATGTGAGATACTGTTTAGGATAAATCCATCACATATTGCTGTGCTATGAATCTCTTGTCTCTCTGTTCTATATGCACTGTTCTAGAATTTCATACTCTGTTCCCTAATGTCGGGGCTATTTTTTCATGTTGTTCTTATCAGCTGGCTTATTGCCAGCTTTCCCTTGGGACGTACAAGGGAAAGACTAGAAGACTGGGAGAAAGTCACAAACGACTAGAGTGTTCTCTCTCTCCCTGTTTATGCCTCTCACAGTTTCTCTCCATTTACCTGTATGTCTCTCTTCCCCCCTATTTTCTCTCCTTTCCCTGCCATTTGGGGACACATCATTGAACTTTGCTCCATATTTCCATTAATCTGTTTTTATTTATGGTAAAGCCCATCCCTAATAACACTCACCTGCTTCCTTACTCATAAGTATAGTCAATTTCTTCTTGCCAGTGTCTAATCTGAGAGGAGATAGCCAGTATTCTAAAGGAATTGCAAAATGTTTTTTACTTATATTAAGGATATATATATATATATACACAAAACATATATATAATAATCTGTAAAATATATGTATAAATGCAGTGTAAGAGCACTACACTAAAGGAAATAAAATAAACCGCTATAATAAATCAAATGTACCAATAAGGGAGATTGGAAAGAGATTTGAATTTAATGTATTAATCTTGAGCAATGCAGAGGAGTTTTGGTAGTTTTTGGCTTGAAGGACTAAAACCGACATTCAGTGTGATCTACACTTAATGACGTGGAGAGGCCAGCCTTCCCATCAAATATTATACATAAGGGCTTAGAGAATTAAGAGTTGTATCTGGGACTCACGGATAGACCCTCCCACTAGGTCTTTGTAAAAGTTCAGAGTTGCATTTTTTCCACTAAGGCATTGAGAAAAGCCTTAATGAGAGAAACAACAACGTCCTCGAAAAGTTCTGTGGTGATTTAGTGGTTATTTTCTGCCTGTCAAAGAAGATGGAGGAGTTGATGCCATTGTATAATCACCTCGATTTCAATGGAAATTATGTAAACGCAGAGTTGGAAGCCAAGTGGCAATGCTTAAAAACCAGGTGCTGCAAATTGGCTTAATGAGCAGCAGGACTGGAATAGCAATTAGAATATTTTGTACCATAAGGATCTTTGAGGGTAGTTAAATTGTCACCTTGTGTCTTGAATAAAATGCATGAGCAAGCTACTAAAATATTATTTGAACTGATTCAGAAAAATTCTGGGTCTAGTGAGCAGAAACGTGAATTGAATCAATACATTGGGGAGTTCAGATTCTCATTAAGTTTCTAAAACCAAGCCAATTTCCAGAATAATTACTCCATTATTGAAAAAGCAAGTTCATTAGAGGAAGAATGATATAATACTATTAACAGTATATGTAATACATTTCCCATCAAACCTTTCTCATTATTGCCTGTAATAATTTAACAGAATATCTTCATACTAGGTAAAGAATATTTGGGGATTTCTAGAACCATTTGTTTACTAGTTACTTTAAACCTCAAATGATATGATTCTTTACTGGGAAAACATTGAAATCAGATGATAAATGGAATTTGAGCCTAATGAATTGCTGAACTACTCTATACTGAAATTGGAAAAGACGTGTTTCACAACTGGTTAAATACCTACAACACGTCCCTGAAAATGAAATTATGGTAGTATAGGAAGAGCCAAAAGCAAGTGTCTGAATTTCCTCCTCTTACAAAATGGTAAAACAAAAGCAATGTTGGCCAAGATAGTATAACAGGGATTAGAATTATCCTCTTGTCTGAAACAGCTAACGCACCAGTCCAAATATCTGAAACAATAGTTTCCCCCCCCCAAAAAAAATGGTTATTAGGCAGGAATGGACAATATTACTATGAAATAGAACCCAAATGAGATGAACCATAGTATGGCTCCAGGTGACTTCCAAGGAAGGGGTCGCAGATCTCAGCACACGGAGGGGAAACTGAGGAAGAGTCTGGTGGACTCCCTTAGTTAGGAATGCGGAGCAAAAAATTCAAGAAGGAAAAGCTAGAGTCTGCTGGACAGAGAAGTGAGAAGAAAGCTTCCAGAGGACAGTGATTAGAGAGACTCGCAGAAGGCATCTTACAGGATGCTGTGAGGGAGCACCCAAGGTAAGAACCACCAGAACCAATTACAGAAAAGGACGCCTGGTTCTCACAGAAGGGCAAACAGACAGACTCAGTGACACTAAGATTCATAAAGAAATCTCTCATAATCTGTGGAGAATTTAGTAGAACACACAGAAATCTTGCCTCTTTTGTGGGATATTATGATTTTCCCAATATTAAACACTGCTCTGTAACTGTTATTTATTTATTTATTTATTTATTTATTTATTTATTTATTTATTTATTTATTTAGAGATAGAATCTCACTATGTTGCCCTGGGTAGAGTTCTGTGCCCACAGCTCACAGCAACCTCCAACGCTTGGGCTTAAGCGATTTCTCTTGCCTCAGCCTCCCGAGTAGCTGAGACCACAGGCACCCACCACAACGCCCGGCTATTTTTGGTTGTAGCTGTCATTGTTGTTTGGCAGGCCCAGGCTGGGTTTGAACCTGCCAGCTGGCACCCTAGCCGCTGTGCTACAGGCTCAGAGCCCCTGCTAAAAAATTTTATGAGCAAGAACAAAATAATTTTAGGTAAACAAATTGTGTCCCAGAAGAAAGCTCAAGAGTAAGCAAATAAAACTATCCAGCGCCTAACAAGGCAAAATTTATAACATCTGACATATAATAAAAATTATCAGGCATGCAAATAAGGAAGATGATATAATTCATAATGAAAGTTGAACACTCAATCAGTTAAAACTGATCCAGAATTGGCATAAATTTTAGACAAGGTTATTAAATTATCATTATCATGGTATTCTATAAGATCAGAATGTTATACAGAATCACAGAATAATTGTTGTTTTATTTTTTATTATTTATTCAATTGTTTATTTGAGACAGAGTCTTACTCTTTTGCTCCAGGTAAGAGTGCCTTGGATTCAGCCTAGCTCACAGCAACCTCAAGTCTTCGGCTCAAGCCATCCTCCTGCCTCAGCCTCACAAATAGCTGGGACTATCCATGCCCACCCCAATGCATAGTTTAATTTTTTTCTACTTTTTAGCAGAGATGTGGTCTCACTTTCACTCTGGCTGGTCTTGAACTCCTGAGCTCGAGTGTTCCTCCTGATTAAGCCTCCCAGAGTGCTAGGCTTACAGTTGTGAGCTACCTGCCCAGCATAGAATATTTTTTAAAAGGCACACATGGAACTTCTAGAGACGAGTACTATATACTACGAGGCAAATAGTATAAAGTTAGATAAAGACTATCTGAACAAATGGAGAAAAAAGGATCTGAAAAACTTAAGCCATAACAATATGCACTATATAAAATGAGACCAAGATGGGAAAAACATTTAAAAATTAAACCTAATTTCAGTAATCTGTGGCTAATTTCCACAGCCTAATACACGTGTACTCAGAATCAATACAAGTGGGGCAGTCTCCTTTCAGGGCCCCCTTATTGGCAGTTTGATTCATTAAGCAATTGATTCCACTTCCCTTTTTCTAACACTCTTAATCTGCATTTTCATGTATATTTCACAGATTATAATCTGTTAAACGGATGAAAAGAGAAGACAGCCTGGGGGACAATATCTCCTATTCAAACATTTGATGAAGGGTTTGTATCAAGAATATAAAAAGCATTTTATAAACTCAACAACAATGAAAAAGGCAAATCAATTAGAAAATTGTTGTTTTGAATTTTCTCTCTCTCTATATGTGTGTGTGTGTGTGTGTATGTGTGTATATTATATTATATATAGGAAAATATATTCAACATCATTATCTACTGGAGAAATGTAAATTAAAGCCATGATGGCATGACAGCTAAAATGAAAAAAATATTGGCCTGGAGAGGTAGCTCACGCCTGTAATCCTAGCAGTTTGGAAGGCTAAGGCGGGAGGATTGCTTGAGATCAGGAATTCATAATCAGCCCAGCAGAGCCAGACTCAGTCTCTACAAAAATGAGAAAAATTATCTGGGCACTGTGATGTGTGTCTGTCGACCCAGCTACTCAGGAGGCCTCAGCAGAAGGATTGCTCGGGGCCAGAAATTTGAGGTTACTGTGAGCTACAACCACAGCACCCTACCCAGGGGGACAGAGTGAGACTCTCTCTCTGTCTCTCAATAAATAAATTAATTTAAAAAATGCTAATGAGAATTTAGGTCAAATGGATCCCTTACACATTGTTGGTGAGCCACTCTGGAAAACTATCAGAAATTTTGTTATAAAGTTAAACAAACACTTGCCACATGACCTCGGTCACAGTCCTGGATATCTTCTTAGATATACTCACATTTGTATTCACACAAACACAAGTTTCCACCAGAGTTTTATTTTATTAGCTCATAACTGAAACAATTGAAACGTTCTTCACCTGGTCAGTAGACCAGAGTGGTGCGTCCCAGGGCAACTTCCTGCTCCACAGGAGAAGCCACAGCTACTGTTCAGAGGTTACGTATGAGGTGATGCATAAATATAATATTTAAAAAATTACAAAATTATAGGCAGAGTAATAGTAAATGTAATAGTTACATTAATGATTAAGATTGTGTTTATTTTTCTTTTCTTCTTTTGAAAATTGTGTTGCAATTCCCAAGTTAGTAAAATTACAAATCACGTGATCCTTTCCCTACAAAAGGTAGTAAAATATTCCTAAGTGAGAATATGTGAATATACGCTGCTCATCCCTGTGAGAAACACTGAGTAATTCCAGCCTAGATTATTACTAATGTATAGGAAGGCAACATTGGAAGATACAATTTCTTCAGTAACAGTGTTTTTCAGCTTTCCAAATGCATAAGAATGACTTTCGAAATGGGAACAAAAAAAAAAATTAAGGCAAATGATAGATCTTCTCACTTCAATTTATCAGAATCAATAAAAGATATTTCAAAAATTATTTTATCTACATGTTTGATTTGATAAAAATATTTACATTTTATGAATGAAGTGATTCAGAATTTGATAACGTGATCCTAAATTTTCTAATGAGAATATCCCAAAAAACCCTTGATTACTGAGTTATAAACCACATATTTCAAATTTCTCCTAATTTTATAGTGTTATTAAATTAATTAATTAACTATATGAATGTATTTAAAATACATATATCTAATATACTGTATCACTTTATAAATAATATTTTTTGCCACTCACATTTTATGGAACAATTTATTCAGACTCTACACGTATTTGAAACTCATCAGAACTACTTTTGGAGTTGCTTTTCTTCCTGGAATAACATATCTTTGTTTATATTTGAATGTGTGTATATTGCTCTCAATAGAAATTAAACACAAAGACATAATTTCAATAATATCATGACAGTTGGTGCATCTATCCTGGATGTGAATATTTCTGATCTCTATTTAAAAAATTTATGCATTTTTAATAATTATTCAAAACCTTATTTAAAATCTGTCAACATTCATGAGGTCAAAATCCAGGAAGACGTATTATGTCTGTTTAGTATTTTAATTCTATTATACGTGGTTAACCTAGTTACCTAAAGAACCTAAATTAGCACTGAGATAGTTTCTCCTAATATTGTACAATTAAGAATAAACAATTGCCACAAATACTCCATAACATGAGATTTTAAGTAAATTCTCAAAATTAAGGCAATCTCTGAATTTCTGAGGGATAATACCAGGAAAAAAAAACTCCTTATATTTGGGAAAGTTTTTCTCATAAAATAAATGAAGAATTTTCACACAGTATTAGTATTAAGTGATTGCTTCTAATATGTAGCAATTAGGCATCATACTCTGTCTTGCCAAAAATACCCTGTATATGTGAGCACTATTACAATCCTACTGGAAATAGTGACAGCCGCAAACTCAAATTATATTAAGAGTGTTTATTTGTTTATAAGCCATACAAAGTAAATGCGATTTAAAAACAGTTGACGAATAAAATTTTTATTTTGAACTAATGTGAAAACAAGAAAATTGTTTTTATAGACATTGTCTACTTGTTTTAGAATTCAAAGCTGGTTTTAAGGGAAGTAGATTTATTTTTTAGAATTAAGTGTACATACAATTGTGGAAATTTTTATGTAATAGTCCATGATTATTATTGTATATGAAACATCTGAGTTGTGACTCACAATGCCCCGAGATCTTTCTAAAAAGAAGTTAGTTTATACCAGTGGGTTCTTTTAAGCAAACATTTTTAGAGACTTCCGTAAATTAAATATTTTAAATAACAACTCCTTTATAATTCACTAACTACATGAAGCCATTTTACGCCTACAATTTATTAAAGAAGAGCCTATTTTCTCTTTTAAAAATTTCAGATTAATATGAGAGTACAGATGATTAGGCTACACTGTTTTTGTTAGGTAAAGTGCAAGTTGCACTTGTGCCTTTGACCCACAGTTTGCGCTGACCATTCCCCTGTACCCAGAGTGAGAGCTCACCAATCCCTCTCACTTCTCCCCTTTCCTCCACCCCTTCACACTTGAATTTAACTGTGTTTTGGTCTCACGTGGGCATATAGTTGTTATCTATTGGTATCAGATTAGAATTGAATACCTTGGGTACTTGCTTTTCCATCCTTCTGACACTTTACTAAGTAGAATGTTCTTCACATCCATCCAGGTGAATAAAAAACATCTAAAGTTTCCATCTTTTTATGGCTGAATAATATTCCATGGTATACATATACCACAGTTTATTAGTCTATTCATGTGTTGATGGGCACTTGGGTTGATTCCACATCTTGGCTATTGTAAATTGAGTTGTGATAAATATTCTAGTTCAAATGTCCTTATGGTAAAATATGAGAAGCGTCCACATCACAAAGTTCCAAAGATGCTGATGCTGGCACGGATGTGAAGAGAACAGGGCACTTTCACACTGCTGCTGGGATTGCAAACTAATACAGGTTCTTTGAAATGAAGTATGGAGAATCCTTGAAGGGCTGAAAGTAAACCTTCCACTTGATCCCAGAATCCCATTCCTAGGTATCCACAAGGAGAAAGAAGAGCATATCTTCTAAGTATATAATTGGCAGTGAACATGTTTTTCTAAAGTTGGTAAATTCTATTGTCTATTTAAATAATCTGTTGTAGATGATTTAAGTTAGTGTTATGAAATATCTTAGCCGGCTTGACACCCATAGCTTAGTGGTTAGGGTGCCAGCCACATACACTGGGGCTGGCAGGTTCAAACCTGGCCCAAGCCAGCTAAACAACAATGACAACTGCAACAAATATATAGCTGGGCATTGTGGCAGGTGCCTGTGGTCTCAGCTGCTTGGGTGGTTGAGGCAAGAGAATCGCTTAAGCCCAAGAGTTTGAGGTTGCTGTGAGCTGTGACGCTACAGCCCTCTACCAAGGGCAATAAAGTAAGACTCTGTCTGAAAAAAATAAATAAATAAATAAATAAATAAATAAAATCTTAGTCAATATCTATGGTGAATGTGATGCATTCATCATGCTGCTGTATTACAATTAATTTTAATCAACTGATAAAAAGTGTTAGCACAGAACAATACATTAAATCACAAACATAAGTGTAGGATTTCTTTAAGTATCTAAGTATCTGTTTCTTTCATCTAAGTATCATAAGTGCTTTTCTTTCAAACCCTTATTGTCAAATGACAAAAAATAAGGAAAATTACTCTTAAAACTTTCTTCTCATAGAAGTTGTCAACCTTAAATAATGAGATTCAGAGAATGCGACTAAGTATAGCGTTCATCTGAACACAGAGCTTGAGGAGAGGGGCGGGGAACACAGACTGGACGTGAACTGGGTCAGCTTCCCAAGGGGGGAGCTTATGGTGTCTGGTACAGGCAGACAGAGAAACTTTAGCAGAATTACAACAGTTCCCGTATGAACCCAGGGCATACGTTACAGTGATTTGATTGGTGCAGGTTGCTTTCTTCCAAGGAGGATTGCTTCATTACTCTGTGACAGGGGCAGTGAGCTGAAGGATCTTATTCCTGGTGCCGTTCAATCTTGGTCACCACCTAGAGGCACTTGACCAGTGCTGGAGGGCTGTGATTCTCACATGACAGTCTCCAGTGCACTGCAGACTCTGACAGGCAGTGCCATCACCCACAATAAATCCTAAACTTTCCTGCTTTTGGTCACTAACAGCAGAGTCAGGGGCAGATGTTTACTCCAGGCTCGTACCAGGTGGCCCTGTGGGACTGGCTGAGCTTTTGTCACATGCTGCTGTGCCAAGTGGCAAGGTCTGAAAGAAGCAGAGAGTTCAGTTACCCCCCTAAGCCAGCAGTGAGCATTTCCACTGTCATTTACCACTTCCACGATTCTGTGCACAATTAGAACAGTTGCCTAATTTAACATAACTAGCCTGCCCGCTGCCAAAACACATTTGCCCAACTACAAGGTGTTTTGAGTAACTGTGTCTAGTTCTGATTTGCCCCTGCAGGTCAGCAGAAAGCCATGGCCCGGCTGAACCAAGAAGGGCCCCAGCCCTTCCCCCTTACTCACTTCTTTCAACCCTTTGTCCAAAGTACAGGATGAGGCTGTTCTATTGGGAAACAGACCTCCCAAAAAGGTACAATTGCCTTCCATCTCCTCCCCCAAATTTTTATCTACTGTTTTAGAAAAGAAAATAGAGTAATGCAACCATACCACACTCCCTCACCCCCTCCACCCTTCCCAGACTTTTTTCACAAGTCCATGTTGTTAATTTATGTCCTCTGGTCTATTCATTCTGCCCAATAATCGATTTTTTTTCTGCTCCTCAAAACACTCACCTATAGTGCCTGTCTCCCCAGCCCTATGAAGAGTACTAGATAAGCAGATGTGACCTGATAGGTCCCTGAGCATCACTCCTGGACCCCTTCAGGCTGTGCACGTTATTAACATTTTGGATGCTTTTTTCTCCTATTAATCTGCCTATTGTCGGTTCATTTTCAACAAACTCCCAACTAAATATTTCTTGGTTTTATATTATAAAATTAAGCATGAGAATACATCTTATGTAATACAATCAGTGAACATTTTGGCTGAGAAAAAAGAATAGTTAAATTATACAAAAATTAATAGATGACGAGAGTCAAATACGGGTAGAGATCACAGTCTGAATTTCCAGAACAGAGTTTCTTAATTACATTTAGGAAGCTCTGAGCTAGTGAGCCGTGTGGTCAGTTTCTGGACAGGTGTCCTACCTTCAAAGTCCACCGTCATTACTGCTTCTCGTTTATACTGGGAATTCTGACTAGCTCATTCTTCCTTTTGTCTTTGTTGTAATAAACTCTTTTCAGATGTTCATCTGGCTCCAGATCTTTAGAATGACTTTTTCAGTTCTTTATTGTTCTATGAAATGTTTTCATGTTCTCATATTTCTCTTAAATTATCCTTTCTATTTTCCGTGATTCAAATGTGCAAACTTCTATTTAGATGTTATGTTCACACCCTGGTAGAGTATGAAAGGGGAACCAGTTGATATTTAAATGCATTACTCTTATACCTTTTAGAAACGTCTCATTTTTTTCTTGATTTTCCCTTTTCCTTCCTCCTAATTAAGAAATGGTCAGTGCTGTTTCTCTTATGGACCCCTCACGAAAGGAGTCCCAAGACGGGCACCCTAGCTCAGCCACACTCACACTCTTTGACAACTGGTTTTTGCTTCTTTGGGACTATTCTTCCCACACCAACATTTCACAAATATTTTAGAGGTAAACCACAATGGCCTGAGATTTATATATGGAATTTTTTGGAAAGTCTTTTGGAATTCTGAGGCCATTCCAGATACATAGCTAGTCACCAAGTAGGCATCTATCTTAGACAACATTTTTCCACATCATGTAGCTTTATTTACCATAAAATTTTATTGTCCCAAACTCTTATAAACTTGGTGAAAATCCATTTGGTCAAGTTGTACTCTGTGCTTGCATTTTATTAGGAACATAATGGATGGTTGGAAGGAGGGAATTCATGAAGAAGGTGCAGGATTTCATGGCCTTTGTATTTTCCATTTAACTCTCAACTGGTTCCCCTTTCATCGCTAACTGGTTTGTGGAACGATGACATTACATCAGGTTTCTGAAGGAAAAAAAATGCATGTTTGATAGAAGGCTAAATGCAAGAATAATTCCCTGTTTAATTATAAGAATTGTAGATTCTAAGTATAATGTTACTTTTACATGTACTTGTCCTATTAGTGATGCAAAATTCAGATATTGTCATGAAATGTTTTAATAAAAGTTGTTTTCTAAACACTTTCAATCAAGTTTCTTTGTTAATGAGTTTTATTTCCTTCTTTGTTTTTTTTTTTTTTTTTAATAATTTTATTGAATCATAATTATGTACATTGGTGCAATCACAGGGCACGATTCATATACATTCAGAAATATTTTGATCATACTGTTACAGATATCCTTCATGGCATTTCCTTGATCA
>CAUYON010193219.1:0-11205 GCA_963573935.1 Arctocebus calabarensis
TAGTGATCAAGGAAATGCCATGAAGGATATCTGTAACAGTATGATCAAAATATTTCTGAATGTATATGAATCGTGCCCTGTGATTGCACCAATGTACATAATTATGATTCAATAAAATTATTAAAAAAAAAAAAAAGAAATACGCGTAAGCAAACATCCTACTGGGAAGTTACCGATCACATTGAAAACCACAGACTGGTCAAGAAAGAATTGGGGAAGAATTTGATTCTGAACTGCTATACCAGACATGAAATTCTTGTTTAATGTTTGAATCCGTTTCTACTGGGTATTGAAAAGGCAGCACATAGCACTAGCACCCAGGTTTTTTGTTTGGTTGTTTTTTTGGTTTTGTTTGTTTGGTTTTGGGTTTTTTGGAGACAGAGTCTCACTATGTTGCCCTCAGTAGAGTGCTATGGCATCACAGCTCACAAGAACCTCTAACTCTTGGGCTTAAGTGATCTCTTTCCTCAGCCTCCCAAGTAGCTACAGGTACCCGCCACAGCGCCCAGATATTTTCTTGTTGCAGTTGTCATTGTTTAGCTGGCCTGGGCTGGGTTCAAAATCATCACCCTCGATGTATGTGGCTGGCGCCCTTCTCACTGAGCTACAGGCACTGCCAGTGCCCAGGTGTTAAGTGGTTTTTGAGGAACAGACAGAAGCACTTGTTTCTCTTTCAGAGCCTATCAGCTTATTATATTTTATTCCCAGATGCCAGGTGACTTTTTTTCTGTTGTCATTCTCAGAAAGAAGACGGAATCCCAAGTTACTAAATATAGGTTACAATTTGCTTTATCCATTGTTAAGACGGAGTATCTTAACCTTAGTGCTTTTTTCTATTGATATAGTCAGTCCCCACTGGGTAGGAGTTGAGAGCATATATTTTTGTGAGATACCTCTGTTACCTGCTGCCTTGTGTTCAGAAGTCAATAGATTTACAAGACCTTTCTCAGAGTTATCAGATAGTAAGTGTTTCAATATATGTTCAGTATACTTATTTTAGAGGGAAAAATCTGGAGGAAAAAAAAATGTGGGAGGCACTGAGACCAAGTTATCCAGAATAAATGTATTCGCAAGTGCTACTGACTTCCAAAGAAAACATTCCACATGACGTGTCCCTTCCAAGGGGTGTTGGACTGAAAATGATGAGACCTTTTGCATGAGTCTTACCCTGGCTCACTTTTTCAAACTAAAGAGAATTCTTACCAGAGCTCTTCAGTACCAAGCTACCATAAAAACCATTGTGACGCTCTTCTCACTTTTGCATGGAACACTGGTTTTGCATTGAGTCTGAGTAATTTAATTCTAAAGAACACAACACCAATATTACTACATGCCTAGTCACGAAACTGGTGCTTTCTGTCAACTTCTCTGCAGTTCCTAAGATACAACAATTGACATAATACCAGCCTTAAACATTTCCGAACTGCATAAGCAGCATATTTGCGTCCCCCAAATCACTATCACATTACCGAAATATGATAAGGAAAACTAAAGAGGATGTCTGTAAACACAGATATAATATATAATTTGGGCACTATCTCTAACCATAGATTACCATCCTTTGTTTTGCTATTCTTCCAAACATGTGTCAAGCCAATTTTCCACTGGAAAACCATTTCCAAAGCACAAAGAGAAACCCTGGAGAAGTGTAATATACATACAGAAATGAAGGAGCTAACAGAAAAATGAGACGGAGATGCACAGTTAAAACAGATGAAAATTCTGAAAAGAACTCTGCATGTGAGGATGACACTTTCCCAAGAAAACTGATGGAGGTCTTAGAAATAGCCCGCGGGTGGAGGACAGCAGCCACAACTCACCTGGTCCTGGGATACAGAATAAGATACACCTGGGACGGTAATTGGTGGGACCACACCTACCGTGCATCTTAGAAGGGTACAGGTGAAACTTACAAAATGCAGACTAGAAAGGTCTTGACACAATAACTAAGAGAATGCCATGAAGGCTATGTTAACTAGTTTGATGAAAATATTTCAGATTGTACATGGAACCAGCACATTGTACCCTATGATTGCATTAAAGTACACAGCTATGATTCAATAAAAAAAGATACACCTGGGAATGTTAGGCTCCACAGTAGAATTTCTCAAAGAATGATATAAACCCTACAAACCAATTTATCTCTTGCTCTACATTCAGAAGATAGCATGTTGTTTAAATATCATGGGACTCCTTTTCTCTGAGATTCTCTTGGTCTCTTTAGCCTTTTTATTCTTCAGCGTCACATGAAATTGACGTGGCAGATTAATCCTGAATAAGATGAGACATTATTTTTGCAATAATTTGGAATTAGTAACATTAAGAAGTTTTCACTGTATATGTGAAAGTGTTTTACACCTGCATCATTGGTAGACCTAAAGTGAAACTCTAGCATGTTTGTTTGAAAAATGACTTAAGCTCTAATGATGGAAATCCCAAAGCCCAAAGTGAGGTTTAAAGAAAATTTATGGAAAAGGCAATGCTACTCTTCTGGTGCACCTACAGATGCATTCTGTTGTCAATCAGTGAGAAGGCCTGAGGAGTTTCTGAAGATTCCCCCTGCTCCATGCCTCTGAGTATAGGCAGACCTATCCTGAGTGAATAATGAAGAGATTAAAAGTAACCACTAAGGCTGTATTTTGCCACTGAAAACAATTCTCCCCAAGATCTAATGTCTTAAAACAATGATTTATCAGTTCTTATGATTGTGCTAAGTGTATAGTTCATAGTGGGCTAGCTCGGAGGGGCCTGAATGGTGTTGGAAGACCTCACCGACACGGCTAATGAGTGATTAGAGGTTAACTGAAGCGATGGAGAAAATACGACTATGCCTCTCTCATCATTCAGAAAGCTAGCACAGGCTAACACGCGGAGGTAATGTCAGAGTCCCCAAGAACAGCAAAAGATAAACCCCAAAGTACATTCTGAGGCTCTGCTTGCATCGTACTTCCTAAGAACCCTTTGACCAAACAAGACACATGTCCAGCCAACATTCAGAGAGTACAGAAACAGACCCCAGATCTCTTGATGGCTGCAAAACTGAGTTGGCGAGGATGCGCGCACACACACACACACAGGAAAGAGAAGAGCGTGCAGCCCAGATCTAGCAAGTCTACCCCAGAGGAACTACCTATGCTCTAGGTACCTTACAGAAAGTTAGTGCCCCAAAATTGTTTTGATAAAGACATTTTGTGCTGTTAATGCCATAAATTCCCTTAGAATGAGAAAGCTATTGTCCTGGTATGGTTCAAGGCTGTACTACAAGTTTATATCATTCCAAAACTTTGAAGTGTAGAGGAACATGAACACAACCCACTAGGGAGAAAATGGAAACCTGTTGGGTAGAGAAAGGGTGCTTCCTGCCACTGGTGACTACTAATTCCCAGACACTGTTGTCATTCTTCCTGATGTCACTCACTTTAATTTGCAAAGCAATCTAACCTGAATAGCTTGATGTTAAAAAAGAGGAAAGAAAAGGTCTACTTAAAAGCAATTTGTTGCGATTTTCCTCTGATTTGATCTCAAGGCCTCTTTTGGGAAAGCAACTTAAATTCTAGCCCTGACCATATAAGACGCCAGGGGATGTGGCCGAGGATGTTTATGATGTGCCTTTTACAGGATATTTCTTAATCCAGATGGACAAACTAAAATGCCTATGTGTCCAAACCCTGACCAGGTGTACGACTCTCAGGAAGTTTTTTATACTGGAAGAAGCCTGGGCAGCTCTCATCTGGCCTGAACCCCGTTTATCACTACCAAGATACCCACCTTCTAGGAGAACCCTAACCAGGAAAAGAGTTAGGTTTGGATGTATTTGTAAGATGCAACACAGAGGAGACGGCCCAACAAAACACGTGAACTAACAGAATCCGTATATTACTTACAGGTCCACAAGAGAAGGATGTCCAGAAGTGCCATGGAGAAGTCCAGAGACAGCAAGGTACTCAACCAGTAGGAAAGAACAAGAAAAAGGGGCCGGGCAGTGCCTGTGGCTCAGGCACCAGCCCAATATACCACAGGTGGCGGGTTCAAACCCAGCCCTGGCCAAAACCTGCAAAAACAAAAAAAGAAAAGACCTGTGGGCCTAGGCTTTTGTGCTTGCCTCAGGGGTTTTAAATCAGCTAATTTAAAGGAGATACATGTGAAGGGGGTTTTCAGATTAGTTAATTTAAAGGAAACACATGTGATGAGGAACTTATTTATGTGACTCAGATATAACCACTGGGTTTGTATTGGTCAGCAGCTATGGGATATATTGGCCTTTGGATCAGAAGGATGAAGCACAAGTGGGCTCTATTACAAACAACAACACGGGGAGGGGAAGTTTTAACTAGACCAAAAGTGATGGGGTATGACCGAGTTTTGAATAACTTACGTGAAGCCTATAAATGAATGTTGAGGTAGCAACTGTATTAAACAAATTTATGACAATTCACTACTAAAATAGATTAGTAAACCAAAAAAGTGCTAAACAAATCTATTTACTTGAATACAATACTTTAAACTGCGATTAGGTTTAATCACTTATTTTCTAGTGAATTCTAGGATAGATTTTTCAGCCATTTCAGCCATTCAGATCTTAAATACTATAAACTTTAAAAGACTACTTAAATAGTAATTTTTTTACCATTAACAATATAATTCATGCTTAATGGTAATGTCTCACCTTTACATTATAATGTTGTATTTATTTACTATCAACAATATAATTCATGAGTTTAAACAGACTAATTCCTAATCTTTCTTTTGTTCTAAGAATAATCTTTATGATCTCAAGAGTTTCCTTTTTTTTTTTTTTTTGCAGTTTTTGGCAGGGGCCATGTTTGAACCTGCCACCTCTAGTATTTGGGGCCAGAACCCTACTCCTTTGAGCCAAAGGCACCAGCCATGACCTTAAGACTTTCTTTTGATTAATGGCAGAGAATGACTAGGACAAACCATAACAGAATAAAGTTTTCCTTTGACATCTCAACACTCATGATGAAAGCTAGTCAAGTTCAAAAATATTTTCTTTTACTTAAGTCAGATATTACTGGATTAACTATTTTACAAGTCTATTACCATGTGGTCTCTGTTTTTTTCTGATTTTCTAAAATAATTCAACTAACAATACTTCTTAGTCCTGGAACTTCAAAGAACAGTGACATGGTTCTCAACCTTCCTAATGCCATGACCATTTAATACAGTTCCTCATGTTGTGGTGACCTCCACCCATAAAATTACTTTCATTGATATTTCATAACTGTAATTTTGCTACTGTTATGAATTGTAATGTAAATATCTGATATGCAGAATGTATTTTCATTGTGACAAAGGGGTCACAAAGAGGTAATGGTTCATTATATCTTCTTAGGTTCTCACCTCTCATCTCATCTAGTTCAGAGATGTTTGGAAGGTTTTCTCTTTTGTCAACTCTAATAAATCAGTAGTTGCTGCCTGAGCACTATATTGAGAAAGATTTTTAGGCTAAGTCTATCTCAGAATGGAAGAATACAATGATTGATTAGTGACATCTGCTACAGGAAAAAGAGGGATGACAGGGTAATTGCCACCGATTTCCCATTCCTGCTCTAAGTCA
The DNA here is from genome assembly GCA_963573935.1 of Arctocebus calabarensis. Lineage (NCBI taxonomy): Eukaryota > Metazoa > Chordata > Mammalia > Primates > Lorisidae > Arctocebus > Arctocebus calabarensis. The sequence continues at coordinate 5,579 of CAUYON010193219.1, forward strand.
ATTGATTATTTTAGACTGATAAAAACAGAAAAGAGACTTAGCCAAGGTCTCACAGTTATATAATAATAAGATCCAGTCTAAAAGTCCATCATGATTTCCAAACAATGTTGCTTTTGGAACAGACATTTGTCGATTTTTGGCTGACCGTCATCCATTTCCCACTGTTTTTATCAGTCCCTCCCTGCGTGTCAACACGCTGCGGGGACAGCTCCTAGGGCTTTCTTCCCTTTGCTGTTCTTATCTCAAATCCCAGAAGCCGAGACCTTCCTCTAACTTGCTGTATCATAAAAGAGGCCAATGAGCCAGGCTTTGCTAATAAGGCATTTGTTCTGGAACTCTGGATCTTGAATGGGAAATGCAGAGAAAAAGGAAAAGGGGGGCAGGAGAAGAAAGTGATCCCTACTATAAACAGAGCTTATTGGTCAAAATGGTTAGGCCCGGCACAGTGGCTCACACCTATAATCCTAAGACTCTGGGATGCTGAGGTTGGGTAGATTGCTTGAGCTCATGAATTCAAGACCTGCCTGTGCAAAAGCAAGACCCTGTCTCTACTCAAAATAGAAAAACTGAGGCAAGAGGCTCACTTGAGCCCAAAGTTGAAGGCTGCTGCAAGCTGTGACATCACAGCATTCTACCCAGGGCAACAGCTTGAGAGTCTGTCTCAAAAAAAAAAAAAAATGGTAGCTGCAGCCTGACTAAATTTCTTGTTACGTGACCTATTTTCTAAGCCTGAGACTACTACATAATTGTCCATTCTAGGCTACCCTGATGTCTCTCCAATGCACCACCTCTCTGTTAGGGCAAGAGATGAGTTCTGTTGCTTCAAGCCAGGAACCTTGATTGATACTTCGTTCACCTTTGTTCATAGTCAGAAGCAAAAGTTAGTGACATAATGCTTTCCTCGGCCAAATCATACATTTACATTTTCAACTCACAGAAATTGAGTGATAGGTGTCCAATTGAAAGATATAGACAACATAGTCATTTGACAAAAACATCTATAGCCATGTTGTCTTAGATGTAGACCACCACAATTATTCCATGATGTTGATCCTCTTAACCATGTTTCATAGTCCATCAACATTAAATAGTTCTATCAATGACAACATAAAAAACAAGGCTTAACGAGCTGAAGTGAAACAAAAACTTTATACATTTAATAAGGACTGATTGGGAAAAACTCCTTATCTATGTTCAGAATATTTCATCCAATGACGACAGGTTGTAAGGAATATATATTTCTAAGATTAAAGGCTGGTTTACAGACCTTTTGTTCATGTAAGCTGTAGCAAACCAGTAAAAGACTTGTTATACACAACGTCTCCACTAATGTATATTTGGCAAATTTTCTACTCCTAAGCCCTGGTTTACTTATCTGCTGTCAAGAAGAAAAGGTAAAAGAATACGCCATACTGGAAACTTAACAATGCACTTCCATCCTACTGGTATCACTTTGAGGCCAAATCTTAGCTATTTACATTGACTCCATTTAAAAAGTCTTTTTTTCTTTAGGCTTCCTGTCTTCATTAATGAAAAATGCTACATTTTAAAAATTCTGCTCGCTTTTCCTTCCTGTTTCCTATAGAGACCCGTGTGTAATCTGCAAAGCAGTCTGAAAAGAATGGCATAAGCAGTCAAAATATTTACATATTTCTCTGTAAAATATTCCATAGAAAGATTTAACAAACATAAGTGAGCTATGACAAGCATGTTCACTTATCTGAAGAAAAATACTTTGAGCTGATTTCCTGGCACTGAGTGGAAAGCTGGTAAAGTGACATCTCCCTTTATGGAATGCAATGATTAAACCAACGAGTTGTGCTTTACCTTCTCCGAGAAGGTCAGTATGATATGGAGCTGCTTTCAGTGAAGCTCAGTGAACACCTGAACTTACAGAATCCACCACTAATAACAGTATGCACAGCACGGCTTAATGGTGAGGTTAAGACAAGAATGCAAAGAGAAGAAATAAAAACCAAAACAAAACAAAACATTATGAGAATGTAAGTGTACAGAAAACAGCAAGTGCTCACATATTAAGAACTGTGTTAGGTTCAAAGATGAGAAATGGCTTATCTCAAAACCAGGTTTTACAAAATGATTTCTTTATACACTATATGCCGTTTTTGTGGGGTTTTTCTCCTCCTGAATTGGGAGAGGAATTTATTAACTGGAGAATATTGCCATGATCTCTTACACAATCTTTCTTCCAGACATTAGAAAAAAGATAAAAATAAACAAAAGATGTATTGATCCCATGTGGTAAGTGCCCAAGCTCAGAAACCCCTGTTTGCTTCACAGAGGAACAAGCTCAAATCTTACTAGCTCTGGAGAAGTCCCATAGATCCTCCGATGATGAAGTCATCAGCAGTTCACCTCTGAGAAGGAAGGGTGTAAAATGATGAATATTGGGCTTCAGCAGGAAGACCACGTTCCAGCCCAAATTCCTAACCCATCATGATGCCCTGAACTTAACCTCTACTTCCCACACTTCCTTACCTGGCAATTGAAGAACATTCCTGTCCCTTGACATAATTACAGAAATGGGATGAGTATGAAGTTGATATCATAATGCAAAGGACCCCGCTTTGGATAGGAGTGGTAACTCAGAATGGTAAGGCTGGATCCACTTATGCAGAAAAAAGCTGGCTACCACAAGTTCACAAAGACTAGCAGGGTACTGGACATTGCTTATTGGTGAGAAGCCTCCTTGTTAGCAGTCCAGTCACAGCTTTCACTCTAATTCATATGAAATTGCTCAGCTCCAAAATGCATAGGCAATAATTCTTATCTAACAGGATTTCAATAGCCTTGTAAATTCTACCTTTGGAAAATATTCAAACCAAGACATCCCATTCACATTCTTTATCACCTTCCAGTAATTTTCAGACAATTAGGAGTCAAGTAAGTAGAGTTTCTTAGAATATTCTCTTTCAATTGTTCAACATCTGTAATTTGATTCCCTGTTAGTCAAAAATAGGATGTCCAAGTGAGGCAGGACCTCTATCCTAACTTAACTGTTCAGCATTTGGCAGTGACAATCTGCTTCCTCAAAGTGACTCTCAAAGAAGTTGGTAGTAGTTTTCAATTTTGTCTTCAGTTTAATATGCTTTTCAAGGCATTCTTAAAAAAAATTGGCACCAATTTTTTTAAAATTTAAATGTGCTTTTCGCTCTGATTTTAGAGGCAACTGGTAAAACAATTTCTTTTTAATTAAAGAGGAGGTTAACAAACAATGTTCATGCCTCCATTCTACCCCAACAATGATGAGATAGAGGGAATAGAAAGGGCTGAAAAAAAGATTTGACTTTTGTGAGACACCTCAATTTTTCATTTGAACAGATAAAATATTTTTCACAAAAAAAATCTCAGAATCAACCAAAAAGCAGTGTGTCTGTGGGATCAATTTAGAACATGAACTACAGAGTTAGATAGAAGTCAGAGAGATGAGGGGTGCAATCCCAGCTTTGGCAACAAATAGCCATGTCACTTAATTCTCTGAGCCTTTTTCTTCATCAATAAAATGGGACCATCAATAGCATATATTACGTGAGCGTTTTTTAAAAATAAATATTAAATGTGATGGCAAATACAAAGTGCCTACCAGATATTTGAGATAAGGCACTTAAATATGAGTTGTATTAAATGGCTAAAGGGACAAATAAACATCACATAAAGGTTTTTGCCAGGGATGCACACCTATCTCTCAGTTCCCTGGGTCCCTAGGCTCCATTCACATCATCTCCCCTGGTTTGCTATCTTGGTGGCAGGATATTTTTTTTAATTTACTGAAAGCCCTCTGTGTCCCAGGCATGGTGATAAGTGTGCAGAGGCAAAAAGTTCCAAGTATTCTCTATTCTGGAGGGTGTAAAATGATGAATATTGGACATCAGCAGGAAGGCCACATTCTAGCCCAAATTCCTAACCCATCATGATGCCCTGAACTTAACCTCTACTTACGTTACTCTATGCTTTGCATGGTGGGAAAGAGAGTGGGGGCTGGTAGCCTTTACAATGTATATAAGGATGTGCCATGATAGAGATGCAGAGGTGTGTAGAAACTGCTGACCTGCCTTCCCTGCCGATGGTCATCTTCATGATGAAAACTTTTGCTGAAGTGAATATGGTTTCAGAATCAGTGCCCAACATTAGGGGCAGCAACATTCAAAGACAGTGATTCCTGCGAGGACAAGGGATTCGATATGGTTGGAATGCAGGGAATGTTCAGGAAAACAGTAATAAGTGTGTGGCTCCCAGGGATGTCATCTTCTGAAATTCTTGATAGATAAAAAAGTAAAAGCAATAATGACGGCAGTCATTGTCTATCATTTGTTATGTGTCAGAACATTTTTACACATTAACCCACGGAATACTTAAAAATGCCCTATGATGTAAACATTATTGCTGACTTATCCTCATTGTACAGATGTTAAAAAAAAACAAACCCTCAAGTATAGAGGAGTTAAGCAATTTGCCCAAGGATAGTCCATAATAAGTAGCATGAGCTTAGATTCAAACCCAGTCAGTCTGGCTCCTGAGCCAGAGACTCGCTCACAGCCATATTCTGCCTCATTTGTTTTTATCTCTCCAGTTATGGAAGCTTGTGCCCCAAAAGATAAATGATTGGAGTTCTTGGCAAGTGAATGACCTCTAGCTCCAGTGGCTTTAACAGCACCACACTGACAGACTGCCGCTAGAGAAATAAAATTACCTAATTGCCTAGCCATCTGTAGTTAAAGACAATATTAAATCCTTGTGGCTAAAATTAGCCCACAGAGTGTGCGCCTGATGGTTATGGAACGGAGACAGGAAATAAAGCCAAAAATACAAACCAGTGAAGAAAGGAGGTATGGAGCTTTGAGGAAACTTCACACTAGGTGTATCAATGACTCTTTGGAATCAAATATTCCTTCTATGGGTAGTACACAGGCATGCACATATAAAATGGAAAAAATTTCTACCTCAGAAGGATGAGAGGAGCCCAAGCCATGTGTAAGCCCTGAGCCTGAGACATGCTAATGGTTGTCATTTTTTCCTCTCTTAATTCTTTCTTCCATTTTACTTTTCTTTTTTCCTTCCTTTCTTTTTTCCCTTGATTTCTGATTTTCCTTTCCTCTCTCCCTTCTTTCCTTTCTCTCATTCTTTCTTCCAATTACCAATTAGTAACTCTTCTACTTTCCTAAATGCTCATGACATCTAGCAATAATGTTCTAATGATAAAACATAAGAAGTCTACTAATGCTAAGGATTATTGGTGATTATTCATAGAAATACTAGATGAAGCAGAAAAAATTATGATAATACAGTCTTACACAGAATCACGGTCAACGTAGAGCTCTATCTGTTCATGGTTCCCAGTACAAAAATTCTCAAGCTCTCAAAATATCAGTTATTTGTAATACTATATCCTCATACCACCTCTCAAGTTAATTATTTGGTAAATAATGTAATAAAATTATTTAAGAAAGAATTTCAAGTGTGCTTCAATTATAAAATATCAGGGTTGAAAGGCATCAAGAAAGAAATGCAATACAATCTTTTTGGAAGGAAGTTGGATAATCCTCCAAGAACTCAAATTAAACCTCATATTTGATCCTGCAATCTCATTACTAGGCATCTACCCAGAA
>CAUYON010193221.1:0-22508 GCA_963573935.1 Arctocebus calabarensis
AGACAGAGTCTCACTTTATCGCTCTGGGTAGAGTGCCGTGGCGTCACACTGCTCACAGCAACCTCCAGCTCTTGGGCTCAAGCGATTCTCTTGCCTCAGCCTCCCTAGTAGCTGGGACTACAGGCGCCCGCCACAGAGCCCGGCTATTTTTTTGTTTTGCAGTTCGGCCGAGGCCGGGCTTGAACCCGCCACCTTCGGTATATGGGGCCGGCGCCCTGCTTGCTGAGCCACAGGAGCCGCCCAAGAGATGCTTTCTTGAGATGGTTTCTGTGCTGGGTTCCTCATCACTTTCAATATAAGAGATTGGAGTTGTACGGAATGTTTTGGGAAGCTTTCCTCATAGATTCATGAGGTAGGGACTTCACTGTGGCTGCAGACAAAAAAAAAAAAAAAAATCATCGATTAAGCTACAGTTGACTGGGGTTAGGTACAAACCCACCACCATAGTCAAAAATCCACATATAACTTTTGACTTCCTAAAAACCTTAATTATTAATAGCCTATTGTTGCCTGGAAGCTTCCCCAATAATATATACACAGTCAGTTAATAGGTATTTTGTATGATATCTGTATTATATACTACATTTTTACAATAAAGTAACCTAGGAAAAAGCTGTTATTAAGAGAAATCATAAAGAAGAAATATATTTGCTACTCATAAAGGTCTTCATCCTTGTCCTCATCTTCAGCAAGAAGAGGAAGAGGAGGGAGAGGAAAGATTAACCTTGCTGTCTCTGGAGTGGCAGAGATGGAAGAAAGTCCCCATGAAAGTGGACCCCTGCAGCTCAGATCTTTGTCGTTCAAGGGCAACTATATGATCAAGTTTTGGTGAGTAGTCAGTTTTCAAACTTGACGTTAAGTAGGTGCATATCCCAGGCACTCACGTTTGAATACATCATTACGTAGGGCATAAACACTCCTAGGTTAGCAGAAGTAAAAGAAGTAGGTTTCCTAAGTTAGATGGGGAAAAGAAATCAACCAGTTGGGAGAAACTTCAGGAGAGAGGGCGTGTGTTGGCATAATCAAGGGTGTAGACACGACGTATATATGTATTTTTATGCGTATATTTGTTGTTAGAAAATGAGCAAACGGTCAGATTAGGGAAAACATGTCATATTTCCTGTTTCCCATGAAAGAGCTATTCTTTGGGTACCAGATTTGGAGAGGTGATTGACTATCTGGATCCACTTCTAGTGGGTTTTGTGACAAGTCACCTACAGCGCCCAGAAAGTGTTGGGAGCATGGGATGGGAGGGACAAGACTAGGCAAGCAGAACCTTTGGAATTTAGAACACACGCTCATTTGTTATTTGATGTAAGTCTCGGATTTCTCTTTCTCTTCAAGAAACAAAGCCTTGTACTTTGCGGTAGGCAGTGTTCTAAATTTTTAAAATCATACGGTATTAACTAATTTAATTCATTGCAGCAAGCTTATAAGAGCGTTCCTAGTTACTATCGTTGTTCCCCTTGATGGACGGAGAACTGAGTCTGCCGTGAAATAGATTGCTTAGTGTGGGGGAAGGTGAATTCCAGCTGAGGCAGACTGGCCCTAGAATCTGTACTTTCCACCAAAGTGCTTTGCTTCTTTCCTTTGTTTTTATCTCTTTAAAATGAGGTTAACTGTATGCAAAATAAGAGGCAAACTAACGAGAGGGCTGGAAAGGGTTAATACTGGAGCTGCTTTGAGAGCTGAAAAAATAAAAACAAACTAGCGAGCGAAAGCCAGTTAAAGCCCCCGTAGGAGATTCACTGGGCCTCCTGTGCCTTTAAACTCTCGCTTTCGCTCCTGCTGTCACTTTACAAAGCCGCGGCGGCGGGACCACACCGCGGCGCCCGACCCTCCGCCACCGTGCGCGCGGGGTCTGGGGTCCGAGGGGGCTTCTGCGGCTCAGTCTCCCAACTGGCTCCGGTTTGCTTCCTGCACACCCCAACCTCGGCCAGACAAACCCTCCCGGAAGAGCCGACTGTACTTAACCCTTTAGCGCCCAGGAAGACCCTGCCGCGGGCGGGCACCCGCTGGGGCCGGCCCTGCCGCAGTCCACCCCCTTCCCGAGCCCCAGGTGGGTGCGGGCGCGAGCCGGCGCGGGGATGGCGCCCCGCGCACCCCTCCTAGCTCCCCTGGCTCCGCTCCTCTCCCTGCACTCGGGGCGGCCGGCTGCGGGGGCCGCGCGGAGCTGGAGTTGCGCTCTCACTCCCCCCTGGCCGGGCTCCCCCAGCTTAATTTGTGGGCGACTAGTCGGCCAGCCCCGAGGAAAGCGCAGCCATTGGACAGGTCGGTGCTGGCTGCCGGTTGGGGAGGAAGGTGGGAGAAGCCTGGAGGAGCGAGGGGAGGGCACAGGAGGAGGGAGGAGGGCGCAGCGGCCGCTCCGGCAAATTGCGAGCCGCCTTCCCTCCCAAGTGCGCAGCGGGAGCGCCTCCTCCCCACCGAACGCCCGGGCTCAGCGGGGGCTCGGGGCCACCCCTCCTTGGCCCGGAGGAACCCTGTCTCGGTAGGGTTCAGTCTCATTTTCTTCCTCCTTCCTTTTTTTTTTTTTTTTTTAAAAAAAAGAAAACACAAACACATTTTTCCTGGCTTCCAAGCTCAGACTGCTGCAGCCCGAACCGTTTCAGGGCGCTGCTGCTGGGGGCTGCCCATCCCTCCGGCTGTGAGGAAGGACGCGCGCCCAGCGTCGGACGAAGAAGGAAACTTGTCCGAGGGGTGTCACCAGCCCACGAGCCGCCCCTTCCCGCAAACCTAGAGCTGCCGCCGGGGCCATCCCGACACTGAGGAAAGTTCCTTCTCTGGGATTTGGAGGCGGCCGTGGCGCCGTTCGTGGAATTAGACCCAGTGGAGCGCGTCGCTGGGGCTCGGAAGTCTCCGGCTGCGGGCACCGGGGCGGCGCTGCCCCTGTAGGGAAGCGACAGTTCGGAGCCCCAGCGGCAACTGGCCCCGCTTCCCAGCCTTGTGCAGTGTCGGTGAGCGCTGCGAGTGTGGCAAGTGGCAGAGAGGGCTGCGCGCCTTGCCTCTGCCTGTGAAATCCCAGACACATTTACAAAGGCCTCGGGGTCTCGCGGAGACCACTAGCCACGGTGGGCCGCGTCGCCCCCATTTCCCGCGGGAGTCCCAGACAACCGAGCGCTCGGGAAGGACTGGCGGGGGCCGGTAGGGAGGTGGCGACGGCGGCATGGCGAGCTTCCCGAGGGCCGACCTGGCCGCTACAGGAGTTGTGTTCCTTTGCCACTTTTTAATGGACGGGTTTCAGTTCGCGGAAGGGAAGCCTGGAAACCAAATCCATGGTAAGATGCGCGTTCCCTTGTCGATTTTATGCCTGAAGACCACCTAGGCACCCTCACTCCCAGTCCACCCCCATCTCACCCGTCTGTCCTTGGGAAAGTTACTGCAGTTGGCTTTTGGGTAAACTCAGGCACTTGGGCTTCCAAATGGGGGGAAAGGTTGACTAGAGACGGATGCTGAGGGCTGGGGGGTGTTCTTGGGTCTCTCGGGCTCACTTCCCCGGGGTGGCGGGGGTGGTACCATCACCCACAAGTGGGGCTCCTCCGGAGTGAGAGCAAACCTCTGTGTGTGGATTCCTCGCCCTGGAGCAGGCGTCCTGTCCAGCTCCTCCTCCTCCCACACTGCTGGATAACCCCAGCGAGTGCGTGGGGAAAGCCGGGGATTACAGGCTCCCCTCAGCGGGAGAAAATTCCCCGTGGGGGCACCTTCCTCCTCCAGGAGATTCTCACGAGCTCTCCCACCCGGGCAGAGCGGGGCGCTGGAAGCTGGACGTGGGGCAAGGAGATGTGGTCAGAGCTGAGGGGGGCAGGAAGTGAGAAAAGTGGGGGCGGATGAGCCTCTGGGCACGGACCGTTGGACCCATTGTCCCCGGCCAGTTGGTTTCACTGACAGGTCTGAATATGACCAGGAGTGCCCTGACACTGTCCTGTCCGGGAGCTTCAGCGTCCGCCCAGTGGCTACGCCTCCTGCTCCCAGCTGCTCCAGCCAGGTGCGCCCTGCGTGGAGCCGCGTTTGGCCCGGGGGAGACAGGCACCCTGCCTGCTGCAACCCGGGTGTCAGCTCCCCGCCTCTGCCCTTCAACGAGGAAACAGGCTGAAAGATCTTGGTAGAAAATTGTGAACTTGGTAGACTTTGAGAGGAGGTGAAATGAGCAAAAAATACTTGGAAAAGCAAAAAAGAAAGGAAAACTTTGTGCTGACGATAATTTGTTCCCGTTTTGGGGTGTGTGTATGTGTGTGTGTTTGATTTGGGGAGTGGAGGGATGATTTGGGGAGGGTGGTTTCACAGCAAGTGTGCACGCATCCCTAGTAAGCAAACACAAAAGTCACAGGTGGAGGGCTGGGAAGGGCACCTGGGGATGCCAGGCAAGGTGAACCTTAAAGGAAACCCTAGAATGAAATTGTACCTAGTGGAAACCTAGAAGATAATCACAACACCAAGTCTGTCCCTTGTCTAAGTTCTTACTCAGGAGGCTCAGACACTGACCCTGTGCTCATTTAAGATTGGAGTGGTCCGTGGGGTGGGGGGCCGCATGAGGTTACGACGCGGTAACAACACTGTTAAAGCTGAGACTACAGTGCAGATTTCCTGACTGTCCATCTGTGTTGTCATGTATGATGGTTCTGGATTCGTGGACACGGATTGTCCTTCACTGTGTCAGTAGACCAGACCTTCTGTCTATTCCTCTGATACATTTCATTGGTTGAAAACATAACCCTTTTAGGTTGCTGGAAGACAACACAGTTACTGAAACGGTGCAACAGTAGTTTTTATGGACATTTTCGTGGAATAAATAAATGCTTAAAGAAGGCAATTTACTTTATCCTAAAGGACCTTAGAAGGATGTGTGTGCCAAAATGCATCCCGAGATTCTTAAAAAGTTCTTTGGCACAGAGAGTAAATGATACATTTACAGTAAAAGATAGATTAAAAAAAAAAGGTCAGCAAATCTTAATCGTTCTAACATTTTTCAGCAAAAATATTACTGAAAAAAAGTACACTCATATATAATACTTAGAAAAGTGTCAATGGCTATGTATGTGTATATACACTGTACCTATATATGTGTGTACTCAATACATTGACCAGTCCTAATACTGAAATTCAGGATGAAATTCACCCTACTGTAAGATTGGCCAGATAATTAAGAATCTTTGCTTTGGAGAATATAAAATACCTACAATATTCCACATCACTATACTGGTGTTTTAAACTAATTATTATTTCCAGGGCGTGAGGGAAAGCTGTAGAAACCCGTACATTTACAAGAATGAGTAAAAAAGGGAATAGTTTCAATTTGTTGGCAAAATTCGAGACACTTTATTATAAAGTATCTTCTTTCCTGGACATCTGTCTACATGTATTTTTATGAAACAATCTCAGAATGAAATGGTCAGCCTACAAAATATACAAAGACAGAAGGTAAAACAAGAAAAATACATTTTTTTGGTAAAATAGCGTATTTAAAAGTTTAATAATGGAAAACATAGCCACCAGTCTTGAAATTTGGCGTGTAGCAATCAGTATTTTTATTACATTTGGGTACAGGGGAAAAAAATCTGATTTCCTACCAGGGACATTTCATTATTGCATTACTTTAGTAAATGCTGCAGTTGATTTTATTGCCACTAGAGGGCAGAGAAACTGCTAAATTCCTGTATCTTCCCTTCTCTAATATAGACATATTCTAAAGGAAAGTAGTTTATGTTTAGCATATCACTTATGCTTATTGTAGTTCTTTCTCTGGTTTGATATCTTTATGTTATTTTATGCTTTCGTTGGAGTTAAACAATTAGGTTTGAAATATTACTGATTTGTAGAATTTGTTATGGGAGTGTCCCGTTTGAGATACTAGTGTAAAGTTTCTGTTTACCTATATTCCCTGAGCAAAATGTTAGGACAGCAGGTTAATTCAGGTTTATATCTTCTATGAAATGTACATGGAGCATTTTGCACAAAGACAAGTTAATTATTTTTATCAATCAATGGCTTGTGACTATAATAAAAACATTTTAAATATGAAAGGTAAGAGTGTCTTTTTTCCTTTAGAATAGATATAAGTTGAAACTTGTGGTTGGGTAAGAAAGTTTGGACTGAGAGATAAATGGGTTTAGAACATTTGTATGAGTTAAATTTTTCATTCATGGATATCTCCTAAAAGTTTGGAGTTATAATCAGGACAGTTTATACATTTGTTAACTGTGGTCTTCAGAAATAGACTGTTCTCAGGGAGAATGTGCTTGAACAAAATTTAGTAATGGAAGACGCTAATTCTCTGCAAGAATCAGATGCTCTCTCATGTAGAGATGTAGAAAACATGTATTCTTTTCAATCAGTGTTGCTTGACTTTTTTCTTTCTAAAAGCTATTTCCTATTACAGAAACACTGTGTTTTTAAAGAGGAAGGACTTGATTAACAAATGTGATTATGAGAGATAGTCTTCAGCCATTTCTCTACCATTTGTCATATAGTCTCTTCCCCCTGACCTTCAAGACCATTGCTGTGTGGCCTCGCTTTCCCAAGTCTACTTGAACAAGCTGCTTGATGTTCCCTGAGTGCGTATCATGTGTTACTTGTGTCACTATCTCTCGACCATGCCCCTCTGCTCTTCCTTCTCTAGGTCACATTCATCTTACAAACTTATCCTAAGCGACGCCTCCCTCCCCACCAGGAGCAGTTGTCTGAGAATCTTCAGAGCGCTCTATGTCTTCTTTAAGGCACTTGCTCTCCTCTGCTTAGTGTTGGAGAGTTTTCTTTTCTTTCCATTTCTCCGTATCTCCAGTGTATTCTATTAGGCCAGACCACATGTTCTCGAGGTCCATGTCGATAGCCATTTGTTTCTGAATCTGCTGTGGGATCTAACACATAGGCACGCGGTAGGTAGTGGTTGAACTGAGCTGGACTGAATAAAGCTATAGTTCAAGCTGGACTATTGATCTGTATGTCACCTTGGGAGGCTTTTGTATTAAACCCACACTGAGACTTTTCCTATCAGTAAGACAGAAATAGAGGCTAACTTCATAGAGTCATAGTTTAAAACCAAAGCATAGGATGGAGGTCTGCTAAACCATCCTGACGCTTCTGGAGGATCCGTTTTACCTTCAACCTTTGGCTTTCAGGCTCTTAATGCACAGATGTTTCAGAAAATTCATTCTATTGCTGGTTTCTGATAGATTGTTTATTCATGTTCTTAATCTGGTATCATTTTCCTTTTATACATGTCTTTTTAAAACTTCTTTTTTACTTTAAAATTAAAGTCGTAGGACATTTTTGTGTTTTAATTCCATGTATAAGAGAGACCATTTGTATTTGTATTTCTGCAACTGACTTCTTAGACATCCCCCATGTTCGTCCTTGTTGCAAATAGTCAGATTTTCTTCTTTAAAGCTATTTAATATTCTATTGTCTCTGGGTGTGTGTGTATAACAAGTTTTTAATCTAGTTGTCCATCATTGGGCACTTAGTTTGTTCCCATATCTTGTCTATTATGCATAATAGTGCGGTGAACACAGGCGTGGAGATAGGTGCTCATTTTATTTCCTTTGGGTAAATAAAGTGCTTTCAGTTGCTTTAGGAAATTACATAATGTTCTCTCTGTGACTATATAATTCACATTCCCACCAACAGTGTATGGGTTTTTTTTTTTTTTCTTTCATCCTTACCAAACTCATATCTCTTACCTTTTGCTAATAGCCATTCTGACAGGGTGGCAGGTGAGATGGTATCTCCTATGGTTTTGATTTGCATTTCCCTGATGATTAGTGATCTTGAGCCCCTTTGCCATATACCTCTGGGCCGTGTTTTCATCAGTTTAGATTCCTTGCCCTTGCCTTTTTTTTTTTTTTTTTGTAGAGTCAGAGTCTCACTTTATTGCCCTCTGTAGAGTGCCGTGGTGTCACACAGCTCACAGCAACCTCCAACTCCTGGGCTTAGGTGATTCTCTTGCCTCAGCCTCCTGAGTAGCTAGGACTATAGGTGCCCACCACAATGCCCGGCTATTTCCTTGCCCATTTTTTTAATAGGGTGTTTAACTTAAACCTCTGTTAATAGAACTTCTGAAAAGTTAATTGTACCATTCTCCTTCACTGCTGGTTTCCGGCCACATGTGGACTCCATATGTGCAGTACACAGATGTGTCCACTGTAAGTGGCAGTGGTGGTGACTCTGCATATGTGTGCAGTACACAGATGTGTCCACTGTACAGTGGCAGTGGTGGTGACTGTATATGTGCAGTACACAGATGTGTGTCCATGTGCACAGATGTGTGCACTGTACAGTGGCAATGGTGGTGGTGACTCTGTATATGTGCAGTACACAGATGTGTGTCCACGTGTACAGATGTGTGCACTGTACAGTGGCAGTGGTGGTGACTGTATATGTGCAGTACACAGATGTGTGTCCACGTGCACAGATGTGTCCACTGTACAGTGGCAGTGGTGGTGACTCTGTAGATGTGCAGTACACAGATGTGTGTCCACGTGCACAGATGTGTGCACTGTACAGTGGCAATGGTGGTGGCTTTATGACCAATACACAGATGTGTGTCCACTGTATAGTGGCAGTGATGGTGTTTTTCTCTCAGTGGAGCTGAACACTATTGAATAACTTTTGTTTGTGTGAAATTACTTTCTAACAAAATTGTGTTTAGGCTCCATACCCTTAGGCTACAATGAGGAAAGCTTTACCCGTATTGTCCCATAAAACATATTATGGTGACTCTTTCAGGGAGGTGGATGAGGATGTTTTAATTACACAGCATCTGTTTTCCTGAATAGCTGTTAAAAATCGAGTGAGAGCAAGAGACTGGGCAAAAGATCTTGCGTTTTGATTACAGATATAGTAGTGCTTCTTTCAAACTCTTTTTTTTTTTTTTTTTTTGTCCGGGGGCTGAGTTTGAACCCGCCACCTCCGGCATATGGGGCCAGTGCCCCTACTCACTGAGCCACAGGCACCGCCCCTCAAACTCCTTTGTATCTTTGTAATATTATGAATAGCGGCTAGACATGTTACCTTTTAAATTTTGGTTTCTTGAAAGCTCAGAGCAGGCATTTATGGCCCACTGCCAACAAGTATATAAACATTCCAGCCTATGTCTTGTACACTAGCTAATTTGTGTCTTCCTCTTATCTTTTCTACCTTTTCTAAATTAAAACCTTAACCTCGTGTTTGCTTGGGATATGGGAAATAAGTAAGTAAAATCACATTGAGATAACGCGTAAGGTTATGTGTTATTAAGTTGCTTTTCAGCTTTCTTTTCATCTGACGAATTCCAGGCCTTGGACTTCATTCTGCGCACATTTTTCCAAAGCTTTAATTATCTGTGTAGAGTACTCCATTCCGAGAGAGCTTTCTTCGCAGAGTTCACACGGGATGTCTTCCCTCAATGCCTCCTACACAATGATTCTGTTCAACACAGCCCGAGTGGGGGTGCTTTTATTAAGACAGTTTCTCCCACTATTTATTGTGTCATATGTCGCCCGGCCAAATTAACAGAATAACAGCTGAGAAAAGACAAGAGTATAAAATATTCCCCGTGTGTTTATAAACAGAGAGTGAACTCATTTCATATTTGGTCTCTGGTTTGTTTGCATTTTCTCTGCTTTAGTTAAAAAGGTGGTAAGAGATGATATGATGGTACAGATTTGTGTATTTAAATAGAAGTGGGGGTCTTGTCGGGAGCCTGTTTGGAATTAGCATAGCCTGTTAAGGATTATAGATCTGACCACTGGTCACACACTGTGTGACCTTACTGGAAATCCAGACTTGTAATCTCTTCCTCCAGAGGCTGTCCAAACAGATCTGAGTTCTAGGAGCTCGCCTTTGCTCTCCAAATTAAAGTAGGCTGTCTTCACTCTTTCTGCCTCAGATGTCAGAGTAGGGAGTAGACTGTGATTTTGTCAAGACGCTGGCTAAGTTTTACTTTTTTTTCTGGTATCTTATTTCTTAGTCCCGAAGGCCTTATCCTATAGGTGTGGTATGTAGGTTGGTGAGACTTCGAGAATACAGAGAAAATATTAAGCATTTGCCCCATGGACAAACTGCATAAGAATCCAAGTATTTCGAAAGCAGTTTTCTACATATTCCTTGAAATGTCCAGTGAGAGGAAGAGTGTAATAAATATAGCTGACATATTCCCTTAGAGGGTGACGCTTGGTAAGTGCACCTTGCTTCATTCAGATTAGGAGAAGGGATTCTTCAGGCCACGTGGAATACGGAACATTGACTGTGCAATGACACTTTATAAATAGCGGTCATCGGCATCTCTGTGTATGGATCCACTGTAGTAGTAGCTCCCAACACTATCTCTGAAACCATAATATGAACATCCAAGAAAATATGTATTTCCCTAAAGCCCAGAAGGGAAGTAAGATGGGCAGAATTTATCATTTTAGAATAAGAAATTCACAAATAACGATGATCTTTTAAAAGATACGAAATAGTCTTTTTGGTGCATTTCAGGTATAGCTCATGCTGAGTCTATCATATATATTTGCTTAATTCTAAGATACACACTTAGACAGTAGCTGTCACTTACCTAAGGAACTAGGTTATTTATTTGGTATATTTTGGTTCATTTGTTTCATCAAAAGAGCTTATTGACCTTCTTGTAGGCACAGCTGGGAAGTAAAGTGTAACATCTGACTTCTCCTTTTTGGCTGTCTCTTCTTCTCTTTTTGCTGTCTTTTTCCTTCAATACATTGAGAAAGGTCTGTACCCAAATTGCATCAATGCAATCTGCATTGCAGAATACTCCATGGACAAGTGTATGTGACATGATTCTTGGTATACTGAGTCATATTCTGAGTGCATGTGGGTTTCTGCTATTTAAAGTAATCCTGTCCTGAACTTCATTATTTTATTTGTCTTTAATGTTTAAAACTAGCTAAAGTATTCTGTAGGTCCATAATTGTGTCAAGAATTATATCCTCTAATATTCGTTATTTCAGTTCTATTTACTATTTATATAGGTCCTGGGAATGAATATCTTTTTTTTTTGTAACTTAGATGTTTGCTATTTTCAAGAAACATAACTTGAACTAAAACACATATCACTATGTCTTTGCATTTTTCTTCTTTGGTTCTTGTTTGGAATAGAAAGGGGGGACATCATTTGGACTTTGTTTGGTCATGCCAAAAAAGTTTATAGGATATTTTAACACCTTTCTAAAAACTCTGGATGCCCTGTGAAAATAAAGTTGACTTATTGTAAGATTAAAAAATTTTTCCTTTCACATCTTAGCGTGGAAGCAGTCTCATAGTGCTCAGTGTTTTCTTTTCAAATGCTCTTTTACCATTGCAGGATATTCTGTATCTTGCATAATCTTAATCTGTACCTGTTTTGATGACTTGGATTTTAACACTTTACATAGTGTTTTTAAATGTTTATTTCTTTTATTCCAATTAAATGCATTTGATGAAAGCTTTCATAAAGTTTGAATAAATATAGTTCCTGTATCAGGATATCACGGTCCCATCTGTTACCATGGGAGGACGTGTGAAAATCCTGAGGGGTATGTTGTGAAACAGGTTGAGGCTGAGTCGTGACAGAACTCACATCGCTTGCTGTTTTTTTAGGACTTACATGTATTTAAAGTTGGACCTAATTCTAAGGATGTTGGTCTCCCACAGGTCTGTTCAATTTGCCATCCGTGGATAATTAGTGCTGTTGTGAACATCTTCACACGTGAACCTTGGTGTTCATATGCACAGGATATTTAGCTTATGTTTAGAGCTAGAATTTCTGGGTTCCTGGGTTTGTGAAGGTTCTCTTAGAGAAGATAAATTCTGCAATAAGCCTTGGCTAAGATAAGATATTTCGAAGATAAAGGGGTGGAGGGGACCGTGATTATTTCTATACTGATATCACACGGTCTTAATTGCTATAGATTTATAATGTCATGATATCTGACGGAGCAAACCTGTCCTCCTTGTTCTTGATCTTCAGAAGTTGGCTATTCCATCTGGCTCTTTGCTTCTTCACTTCCATTTTAGAATAAACATTTAAGGTTTTATTAAAGACTGTTGGGCTTCTGACTGAAGGCACATTAAATCTCTGGGCCATTTTGTAAAGAATCTCTAAACAACTGTGAGAGGATGTAATTTCTTTTCTGCAACAAGAGCAAGTACCGCAGACCTTCATAACAAACTGGTAATAGTGACTATTTGGCAGTGACCTTTTTCGGTTGAAACAACATCCCTAGACCGAGGCCTGGTGCTGTTTCCTTATCACATCATCAAACTAACCACACATCTAATTGTTTCCTAGGAAATGCATGGGAGAATTACAGATTAATTAAAATGAACAACTCAGCTAAAAGAAGGAATGTTAATACCTCAGTTCTTAGGAACAGCCACACAGGAGGGGTGAGCTCCTGGCAAATAACTCATGGAAATGATGACATTTTTACTGTGGGCCTTTTGGTTTCCTATCTCCAGACCAGCAGAGCTCCAAGCAAGACTTTGTTTTAAGTTTGCTCTATCTTAAGAAACAGATCTGGTGAAAATGGTAAAATCCTCAGAATTTAGGACTCTCCTTTCTGTTTGTTTGTTACCTAATGAATTTCAGTTCCAAAGGAGATTTACATGGAAAGAGAGTTCACTTTGCAAAGTTCTACCATTCTAAAGACAATGGACCTTTTGATTTTTTTTTTTTTTTTTAACTACAGGCATTTACACATTAGAGTTTGATAATTTGCTTCATTTGAAAATTCAGACTTCCTATTAGCACAGTTTTCGACTGGGCTATTGCTTGGAACGCATGCATAGTCATCTGAGTATTTCTTAAGTCAGGGGTGAATGGACGAGCCAGGCAGCCTGTTTTATTTCTTTGTTGTTTAGCCTTCATTATCTTTTTAACATCTGTAGCTCATTTCAGATATTTAAAAAAAACAAACATGATTTAAAGTCATTGTGCAGATGATCGTCTCATTGTCTGGACATTGCAAAACAGCCCTATGCAGGAAGCCAGATTGGTGCGATCTCAGTTTTGTCAAACTGTTTTTAGAAGAGAGGTTTGTAAAATAGGCACAGCCAATAAGCAGCTGCGTTTTTAAAAACCGTGCTCCGATGTTGGAAGCTGTGAACTTCGGAGGGCTTTTCTCTAATCCCAGTTTTGTTATCCTGGCTCCAGCAGGCCACTGGCCTTTTTAGCCTGCAACAACTTCCCATTTGCCTCCCAAAATCTTCATCCTGCAACTAGAAAGATCTTTCTAAAATGCACATCTGGCTGTGTCACTTTTCTGTTGGAAACACTTTCGTGCCTTCCTGTTGCTGTCATGTGAATACTACCCGGTCCTGGTCCAGGTTCAAGTTCATCCCTTCCTTCTCCTCCCAAGGATGTCCCTACACTGTCCCTTCTCTGACTTTTTGGTTTTTGGTAAAGTGATTTTCTTTTTTTAACGTCTATCTGCCAGAATCAAGTCTGAGATGGGTGACTCACTAAAGGACACCCAACCCATTGTCGTCATATCACTTATCACCAATAGTGTTATTACTTATGCCTGCACATAACTGTAAACTGCCAGAGGGCAGAGACGTTCTGTGACTGATTGCTTCCCTAACTCCAGGGATAGGAAGCTCTCTGAAAATTTGCTGGTGTCGTGTTGGTGTTCCATTTGTGTGATGGCTATTCCAAGCAATAGCTCAGTCTCTCAAGTGTTTTGTTAATGTGTTCTTTCTACGTATTACTTTGGGCAACATTTCTAAATCATAATTTCTATAACGTGATAGTGTAGGTTTAAATATCAATGCACAAAAATGTGTACACAAGTGAGAGTGATCGGCTACAGAGTAAAGGACTTTGTCACGTGTATTTGTGAACAGTTGAGAAATTCATTTACAAAGGATGGTTTATGAATGAACCAGTCATACACTAAGCCAGAAAGAAGAGAGAAAGGAGTATTTTAACTGGTCTTATCAAAAGTAGTTTTAAATTTCTGGGCTTTGTAAATTTGAATAACATTTTCAAGGCCGTGAAAGGTTAAGATTTTAATCCCCTATAATGACTTATAACCCAGCACCTTGAATTGTCTGATAAAATATGAAAATTAGTTAATTTGCTTCTCTGCAGAGAATTCCATAGTTAAAAAGGATATATGGATAAACAATGAATGAAAAAGAAATTAGGGATACAGCCATGGGATTTGTATAATCAGCTTTCCAGGTATCTCAAAGAGACAGATTCAAACTGGGAAATACTCCCTGGGATTAGATATGTAGGAGATTTTCAGATACATATGACTGGTCAGCCTTTTAAGCACTTTTCCCACAAAATAATCTGAAAGATCTCTTACTACTAGTGATGCACGTTAACTCTTTTCCAGGTCTTAATGGATTCGTTTCTCCAATTTTGCATCACTTTAGATCAGTAACCTTCAAGTGCTCAACAATTTCTGTTGTATTCAGAGCACATTTTTCTCACCCTTGTTTTAATATTTGTTATTTTCCCTGAAACATCCTCCAGAGTTCTTCCTAGTTTCCAGACTTACTGTATGGTGTCAAAATCTGATTTTTTTCTTTTTTGGGATAGGGGTCTTCCTATGTTGCCCAGGCTGATCTTGAACTCTTGGCCTCAAGCAATCTTTTTGCCTCAGCCTCCACAGTAGCTAGAATTACAGGTGCAAGCCACCATGACTGGCTGACATCTGATATTTTTATCTGCTCAGTATCTCTCCTCTGCCCTTTCCCTCCCCCCCCTTTTTTTTTTTATTAAATCATAGCTGTGTACATTAATGTGATCATGGAGTACAGTGTGCTGTTTTTATATACAATTTGAAATATTTTCATCAAACAGGTTGACATAGCTTTCACAGCATTTTCTTAGTTACTGTTTTCAGACATGTGTATCCTTCATTTAGTAAATTTCACATATATCCTTGTAAGATGCACTGAAAGCTTCTGCACAGCCAAGAACACAGTTAGTAAAGCAAGCAGACAGCCTTCAGAATGGGAGAAGATATTTTCAGGTTATGCCTCTGACAAAGGTTTAATAACCAGAATCCACAGAGGAGTCAAATGTATTAGCAAGAAAAGAACAAGTGATCCCATCTCAGGAACCTGAAGAGACAAGGGACCTGAAGAGAAACTTCTCGAAAGAAGACAGGTGCACAGCCTACAGACACATGAAAAAAAATGCTCATTATCCTTAACTATCAGAGAAATGCAAATCAAAACTACTTTGAGATATCATCTAACTCCAGTAAGATTAAGCCACATTACAAAATCCCAAAACCAGAGATATTGGCATGGATGTGGAGAAAAGGGAACACTTGTACACTGTTGGTGGGAATGCACACTAATACGTTCCTTTTGGAAAGATATTTGGAGAATACTTAGAGATCTAAAAATAGACCTGCCATTTGATCCTAAAGTTCCTCTACTAGGTATACATCCAGAAGACCAAAAATCACATTATAGCAAAGATATGTGTGCCAGAATGTTTATTCATCCCAATTCATAATTGCTAAGTCATGGAAGAAGCTCAAGTGCCCATCGACCCATGAATGTATTAGTAAATTGTGGTATGTGTACACCATGGAATATTGTGTAGCCTTAAAGAAAGATGGAGACTTTACTTCTTTCATGTTTACATGGATGGAGGTGGAACATATTCTACTTAGCAAAATATCCCAAGAGTGGAAGGAAAAGTATCTAATGTACTGAGCCCTACTATGAAACTAATTTATAGCTTTCATATGAATGCTGTAACCCAATTATAGCCCAAGAATATGGGAAAGGGGCAAGGGAGAGGAGGGGAGGGTGGAGGATGGGTGGAGGGAGGGTAATTGGTGGGACCACACCTTCCATGTATCTGAGAAGGGTACAGGTGAAACTTACTAAATGTAGAGTATAAATGTCTTAAGACAATAAATAAGAAAATGCCATTGAAGGCTATTTTATGCAGTTTGATGAAACTATTTCAAATTGTTTCTAAAACCAGCACATTGTACTCCATGATTACATTAATGTACACAGCTATTATTTAATAAAAAAAATCCAAACACTGTACCTGAATGAGATATACCCTTATGTTAATCTGAATTTTAAAAAAGTTTTAGGTAAAACAACCTTTTATCATTACATATCTAGTATATAGTCATTGTATGTATGAGGTGGGCATAAAATTTGTGGTCAATTTAAAGTAATGTGTAATTTGCACCTGAATTTTATGGGTGCCTTGTTTATAAAAATTTTATATATATTATGTAGATACAATAAAATTCACGTATTTCTAGCACGCAGGTTGATGACAAACCTGCAATAACAAGCACCCTAAGAATATTTTCACTTCCCCAGTCTGTTCTTTCATGCCCCCTTTGTGGTCCATTGTAAACATTTGCTACATAATATTACCTTTACAAATTTAATGAATAATCAAAATGAATACCTGCACCAGATTATTTGGGGAAGGAGCCCCTTTCCCAGTTCCTTCTCAGCCCTGCAGCCTGTTTCCTTGGGGTCAGGGGCTCACTCCCTCCCCACAGGCCCCTGCCTGGGACTGTTCCCTCATGTTGGGTGGTCATTCACTAAAATGAATTACTAGAGTCCAATGGAGATAGTGGAGCAGCATGTCCCTTTCAGACCTGGTACAGACCTGTGCTCTCTGGGTGACTCAGGGCATCTTAGGTTGACAAAGTCTGGTAGAGTGATTTGTGATTTAACAGAGAGGAGTACTTTTCAGGTCAAAGACTATGAGGAAACCACTAACACCAAGAGATAGGAAGGGCAAAGAACTAAGCAACGATGTTATATCAGGAAAAAAATCTAGCTTTGTCCTGGTCCATCAAAGGCAATGGAAAGAGGTTCCAGAAATGAAGCATAGTGGAGAGTTGCCCTGTGTTGAGGCCATGTCTTTATTGTCTCCTGGGCAAGGAGTGTAGGGCACATATCCACAAGGTTCAGCTGAGCCAGTTCTCCTAAACAGGGGCATCTGTACCTGTAACAGCAGCTCTTGCTCATAGAAATTGGGGGTGGGTGTGTCTATCTGAAAAAGAGGAGCTGGGCAAGCATCACAGAATCTACCTTGAATAAGTTTCTCACCTACAGAAGAACAACCATGAATGATAAATAGGACTGGCAGAGTCCTAAGAATATCTGAGCTGAGTGACCAGGCACAGCTTCCCTGCTTGTGTCCATTTCATTCATAGCACTGGGCAGGGTGAAGGAGCCACAGGGTACTCATCTTATCATTTGACTTGTTTAAGCAATTAGAAGGCAAACTCTTCAGCTGTGCACAGACTGGGCCTCTTCCCCACAGGTGGGGATGGATGGTGTGCCAATGTTCTGGCTTCTTCCTTTGAGCAGGGCTGTTGGAGGATACTGGCTGGAGGTCTAGCATGTAAGTGCATTTTTAGTGAGAAGCACATTCAGATAATTGTTTATGGGAAGAAAAGGCTAAACCAAATGGTCTGTGTGAAATGCAGTATTTTTCAGTCAGTTGGACCTGAAAAGTGCTGTGAATCGGCCACAGGAAGCAGGCTGAGGTTGTTGCCTGCTCTTTACTTTTAAATTGTTTTATTGTTGTAACAGCAAAATGAATTACCAGAGTCCATTTGTAATGCATTCCCTATGCTTCTTGCCAGGAATTTGAAGGAAGAAACTGACATTTATCAAAAGACTGCTGTGTGGTTGCCACTGGGCTGAGTTCATGTGAGTCTGATTTTACAGATTAGGAAATGGAATGAGAATGTTCAAATGGCTTATCCAAGGACAGACAGCAATTCAAACTTGAGATACAGTTTTACCCCCGCAGCCAAAGCCCTGAGATTTCTACTAAACATGTTGCCTTCTATTATAAGAAAAATTAATAGGCTAACTAAGCTTAATCTCAAAAATCTGTCCCCAGGTATGTGCTGTGGAGTGTAGTAACTCTTATTTTCTCAGCCAAAACACATTGTCTGAAAAGCATAAGAATAAAGGAAGGGTTGAAAAAAACTCTTTTAAAGGACCAAATACTAAATATTTTAGACTTTGAAAACCACATGGTCTCTATCCCAGCAATTCAACTCCATTATTACACTGTAAAAGCAGTTAATAAGTAAACGAATAGGTGTGGCTGTATTCTAATGACATTTACGGACACTGAAATTTGAATTTCATGTAATTTTCACTTGCAAAAGTATAATCTCCCCATTGCAAGCATTCAAAATGTAAGCTATTCTGGGCAGTGCCTATGGCTCAAAGGAGTAGGGCGCCGGCCCCATATACCGGTGGTGGTAGGTTCAAACCTGGCCCTGGCCAAAAACTGCAAAAAAAAAAAAAAAAAAAAGTAAGCTATTCTTGTGGACAGACTGTATAAAAACAGAAAAGCAATGTTGTAGCGTGCAGACACACAGAGGAGAATTTTTGATGTTACTTTGAATATTAAATTTCTTGAATCTAGAGTTTTCTTATGTTGAGTTTTTAATCTCAATGCATCACACAATAGTAAAACACTAATATTTTAGTGTTTTTATGTATTCTAAAATATCATTTAATTCTATCCAACAGCAAAATAATTGAAATTCATTAAAGACTTTTTTTCCTTTGTACTCACATGACATAAATCTAGGTGTTTAGGTGTTTCACTAATCTGACAGAGCAAACCAAGACTTATTATATTTAGTTAATTGCCTAGAGACCTACTTTGTAACTTGTATTTAGGACTGAAACTCAAATATCATTTGATTCTTAGTCCAATCGTCTTGGCTTTTTATTTCCTTATGTTGCCTGATAGGACATGAGAAGAGTACCACAACTGAACTATATAAAAAACCCTTTGATAAATTGATGCTTTTGCTTTAGAATGCCTTAGAATACTTCATAAGTTAAAATGAAATGTAAATTGCCAAAGGAAGAACATAGGATGCAGTGCTTCCCAGCTTATTTTTTTCCTAGATTCTTTCCTTTTCCCCCGTAGAGTATTTCTAGAGAAGAATCTTATAAATGAGCTTTGGGAAATGTCAGCCTACACAGGGACTTGTAATAAATCTGCCACCAATGAAAGGAACCATGAGGGACGAGAGCTGCCCTGTCAGGGTATCCCATGGTAATAACATCTCTCCTTAAGAAAGAGATTTAAAAGCCCATCTGAGCACAGAGTGCTTTAAAGTGAAAGTCTATACCACAAAATAATAATTTAAGTACATCTTGGGCAGTGTTTTTGATGGTATGTTACATGGTATTAGGAGCTGACCAGCAATTGATTTCCAAGGACTGCCATTTCCTCCACCCTCATCCCTCCCCAGTACCTCTAAAATGCACCCAGCATGGCTCCAGTTAGCACAAATTGCTCTTCAGTGTTGGTTGAAAGTTTCAGTTGGACTCAAAGTCCTAGTAGAATCTGTAATAAACCCCTGGAGAAGTTGGATTCCATAGTAGCAATTTCCTGTCTCTGACTAGAATTGTGTTCCATTGGCATCTATTGGATCAAGCAGATACTCATGTTAGAACCATTCATTGAGGCATTACCACATGTCAGATGCTGCTCTCAGTATTGGGTATATACTAATGAACAAGATGAAGTCCCTCTGAATTATAAGCCCTTTCCCTTCAGACAGTGTTGATGTCACCACTTTTCCCTGCAGGAATATAATTGTCCCACTCTCCATATTGTTTACCAGTTCCTTCTTTGGCTATCTCTTTGTTCCATATTGCTGTCTCCTGTGCCACTTCGCTTGCTAGGATAGTGAGCAAGTTTATTTTCTTGTGCTTACTACATGCAACTGATGGTGGCTTTTTAGAGCATGAGCTTTTAAAGATCTTCAAGGTTATATTAGGTCTCAGCAGCAAAGACTGTCACAATCTTTCCTGGATGTTGGGGCAGTGGACTGGCAGTACCCATGCCATTTTTCTGCTCCATTCATAAACACCAAGTGTATTAGGCAGATTTCTACAGATTTCTGAAAAATCTTTACAAATCTTACTGAACCAGTAAAATATTTTGGGGGGCCCTTGTGTAAGTCATAGAGTCTGAAGGCCTAAAAACTGAGAACCAAGGGGTTCTGATGTTCAAGAGCAAGGCAAGATGGATGTCCCAAGTCCCAAGTCAAGAAAAAAGAGTGTATTCACCCTTCCAAGGCCTACTTGTTTTATTCAGGCTGTCAATGGATGTTTGCCTGCATTGGTGAGGAAAGATCTTTTCTCAATCCATGACACTAACTGCTTATTGAAACACCTTCACAGACACACTCAGAAATAATGTTTTACCAGCTGTCTGGGCATCTCTTAGCCTACTCAAGTTGATATGCAAAATTAACCATCACATCAACATTCTGTTAATGATTTCTTTTTTTTTTTGAGACAGAGTCTCACTATGTCAGCCTCGGTAGACTGCGGTGGTGTCACAGCTCACAGCAACCTCATACTCTTGGACTTAAGCAATTCTGTTGCCTCAGCCTCCCAAGTAGCTGGGACTAAAGGTGCCCACCACAACGCCCTGGTATTTTTTTGTTGCAGTTGTCATGAGTTGTTTTGAGCTGAGCCCAGGCCTGTTCAGCAGCTCAAAACTGCCTTGATGTATGTGGCTGGCATCGTACTTGCTGAGCTATGGGCACTGAGCCTCTGTTAATGATCTTAATCAACCGTCTGTTGATGTTAATTATGACTACTATTGTTTGGCCAAGGTAAACCCTGCTATTTCTTTACTATGGGGGAAAAATAACCTCTCAAACTTGGCTTGGCGCCTGTGGCTCAATGGGCTAAGGTGCCAGCCATGTAGACCTGAGCTGGCAGGTTCGAATCCAACCCGGGCCCGCCGAACAACAATGACGGCTGCAACCAAAAAATGGCCAGGCGTTGTGGCAGGTGCTTGTAGTCCCAGCTACTTGAGAGGCGGAGGCAGGAGACTCACTTGAGCCTAGGAATTGGAAGTTTCTGTGAGCTGTGATGTCGCAGCACTCAATCCAGGGTGACAGCTTGAGGCTCTGTCTCAAAAAATAAAATAAAATAAAATAAAAATAACCTCCAAAACCCTGTAATTGATTTAAGATATTGCTAGTCCTGATTTTCTAGCTAGATGAAAAATATTCTGGAAGAAAGAATGGGGAAGTTAGTGGTTTATTGATGAGGTGTTTGTCGAGGAGATAACAGCTAATTATAGCTAAAAGATGAGTCACTTCTGCACAGAGGCTAGTGCTGTTTAGAACTAGAAGACAGCTTCAGGGACAATTCTAAGGATATAGTGGTCAAGAGCTTATGTTTCACATAGCCCTGTATAAGAGTTAAGATTAGGTAAAGTACCTAAAACTCTCTCAGCCTGTGTTCTCATCTATAGACTAGAATAATGATGGCTTTCTCACTAAGTACTTGAGGGGGTTAAATGAGTTAATGTGCTTGAACTGCCATATGTAATTGTTTAATTATATATAACTCTGAATTACATATCATTTTATAGCCTCATGTATATCAAACACACACATTGGGAAATCCGATCTCTTTTCAAAGATGAAAAAATTTGAGAAAAGTGAAATGATTTTCTCAAGGTCATACAGTCAGCAAAGAAGAGAGCTGGAATGCAGACTTAGGTCTTCTAAAGTCAAGAAAACATTTTATTTATCAGAACAAGAGAAACAAAAATAAATACACATTTTGATGTTAAGGTCTGAATGAAAACCTGGAAGAAGCTGATTCTTACCTATATATTTATAAGAAGAAATAAATGTTTGACTATTTGGCAAGAGCTGACTGGCTGGCTGGTATTTTTGCTCACCTTCTGTATGAGGGATGAGTTTTCTTCTTTGATGAGATAGATCTGTAACTCTCTGCATTGCTAAACTACTCATCTCAGTTTAACTGTATGATTTGGAGTAGTTGGAGCTGTGCCATTTTGCCAGAAAATTATTAAGACAAACTCTAACAATATTGTGAACTTTATCAGGAAAATCAATTCCTCTAACAAGGAAGTGAATCAGTATTGACTCCCTCCCCCCCCATCTAATTGGACTCAGAGCCCTGATAGCTTTTCCTAAGTGCTGGCAGTTTACTTTCAGAAAAATATGTTTTTCACTTTGCAGTGAAGCATAACAAGCTCTCAAAAGCCTATGCCACTCTTTTTCTTATTTGTCCCAGTTCTTGAAGGTTAGCACAGAAGCTTTTATATATTTCCTATCCACAATGATTGGATGCTTAATAGACCTTTTGTTGCCCTAAGTGAACAATCTCTCCGTTCCTATAATATGCAGATACAGGACAGTGGAGCGAGGGTGGACTCAGAACAGGAGGTGCACAATGAGAAAATACCGAAGATGTAACCCAGGTGATTAGTGAAGCAGTAGACTGTACACTTTCTTTTCTTTTTTTTTTTTTTTTTACCATTTTAACTATTTTTAAGTATATAGTTCAGAGGCATTAAATACATTCATATTGTCATGCTGGCATCACCATCATCCATTTCCAGTACTCTTTCAACATCCCAAACAGAAACGCTATATCCACTAAACAATTACCCTCCATTTCTCCCTCCCTCCAGCCCCTGGTAACTCCCACTCTTCTTCCTGTCTCTGTGAATTTGCCTGTTCTAGGTACTTCGTATAAATGGA
>CAUYON010193223.1:0-12456 GCA_963573935.1 Arctocebus calabarensis
CCTGTCACAACGCCTGACTAGTTTTTGATTGTAGTTGTCATTGCTTTTTGGCGGGCCCAGGCTGAATTTGAACCCACCAGCTCCAGTGTATGCGGCCGATGCCTTAGCCACTTGAGTTACAGGCGCCGAGCCAAGTAACTCTGCTATTTTTTTTTTTTTTTTTTTTTGGTTGTTGTTGTTTAGCAGGACTGGGCTGGGTTCCAAGCAACCAGCCTCAGTGGCATGTGGCCAGCACCCTAACCACTCAGCTATGGGCGTCCAGCCACACACAGAGGATTTAGCAAGAAAAATTATCCAAGTTTCAGAGAGGTTGTGTAACTTGCCCTAGGTCACACAGCAAGTAATATTAGATCCAGATCTTTGGCTCCCAGTGAAGTGTTTTCTTCATCATTCTGTGATTCTAGGCCCCTTCCTCTCTCGCTGGAGTTGGAGTCAAGGTCAGGATAGGGGAAGCAGAGAGGTCAGTAGAGACATCTGATGGAAAAGACACTTAAATCCTCTTAAGAGCCAGACTTGATGGGAGCCATGGATGGTTCCAGGAAGGGATAGGGACAGTAGCTGTTCTTGTTCGAGCTCAGGACAAGAAGCAGGCAAAGCTTCAGGGAACAAAGAAAATAAAATCATAATAAAATTATTGGGTTTCTGTGGCTGTTCAGCCTCCCTTCCCAACTGCTTACCAGGGAAATATTCCCAGAAAATAGGAGATGAAGAGCCAGGAAAGGAGTGGGAAATAGAAGGGGATAGGAGATGAGAGAGAGAAGGAAAAGGAGACCTGCCCCCCAGGCACTCACACATGTGCTCACAGCCAGGGAAGCTAGTCTGTGTATTTCCTGTCTGTTTCTGCCTAGGTTCCAGACCTAGGCATCTCCTTCTTGGTTCCTCGTCTTTTCCAGTTCTCTCTGTGAGTATATAAGCCCTGAGTGCATTTCTCTGTGCATGTCTGCATGCAGTCATGGGCATGCTTTATGCACATATGCACACGTGTGTCTCTGTGTACAGCTCTGCCCACTCTGTCTCCTGCTGTGTGTGCCTGCCTAAGAGTGTGTCTTCTGTGGAGAAGTGTGCACAGGGGACCCTGTGTTTGCTTGTCTCTGAGTATTGGGGACCCTGTGTTTGCTTGTCTCTGAGTATTGGTCTGGGGCCTTTGAATTTTGACATTTGGGGTAGAAGGGTCTTTTATTTGCCCTTTTAAACCAATCTCTACAGGCCAGGAAAGGAGGAAGGAGAGGCAATCAGAGAAGGTCACCGATCCCTCTCTGAGCTTTCTCCTTGGAAGAGGAGAAAGAGCAGTCAACCAAGAACTTGCTGATGGAATTTCTCCCTGACTCCTCAGGTCCAACAGCCACGCTGCTCAGAGAAGCTGCAGAAACCAGAGCTGAAGGAATCCCTTCTTGGAACTAGATATGAAAAAGAAAGACTTTGAGGTCGGCAACTTTTTATTTTCTACTATTATTGTTAAAACGTCACTCACCTCCTAGAATAGAGGCTCGTAGGCCAAGGGGGATCCCAGCCCCTTGACAACTAGCTCCTTTATGAGCAAGGTTGAGAAGGTCTTTGCAGAGGTATGAAGCCCAGCCCCACACATTTGATTTGGTCCCTGTGTCCCAATTCCCACATCTAGTTTCCTCTCAACTCCATCACATCCCCTCCTGCCTCCTTCCAGGCCAAATGAGCCCCAGGAAGGAAAGGGTTATCTCAGGGAAAGTGGGGGTGGGAAACACCTGTAGGATGCTTTCTGGGAGGAAGAGGCTTCAGTGGCCCTGAGGACAGAAAGCTGAGAGATTTGCCACCGCCACAATGGAAGGAATGAAGATTAGACACCAGACAGAAACTAGAAAGCATTAGGCAGGGGAGGAGAAAAAATGAGCGTCTCATCAGCTCCTTGGAAGCGGGAAGTCATTGTCTGCCTTCTCTAGCTTTTCTCTTCTCTACCCATAGCCCTTATAAATTCTAGGAGGTCCTTGATCTCCAAAGCCCCCATCTACACAGGCCTCAGCTACCCAGATAACATTCCATTGACTCTCTGGATACAATCCCAGAGGCAAGTCCAGGCATCCAAACTCAAATGAGGTTTGGAGCTGAGTAATCAGCTGCTGTGGCCATGCAGACATTTTGTGGGGGAACCACCAGCTCCCCACCCCCACCATGGTTTTGAGGGTGGAGGAAGGGCAGTCTGACACTGGGTGTCTTCCCACCCCTGCTCCCACCACCACATTCTCCCTCTTCCCACCTGCAAGTAATTTGGCCAATGGGAGGGCAGTTAAGATTGCTGCATGGAATCCCTCCAGATCTGTGTGCATTTGGTGAGGAAGAGGCTACTTCTTTTCCCCTTAGACCCTGTGTGCCTTTTACCTCTTCACAGCAGCAAATTACTTGTAATTATCTCACATTGAAAGCCTTCAGGAGCTGCTCCCAGAATTACTTTAATTGAATTAATTGAATCTCATTTTGTTGGGGCAGGGAGCACGAGGGACATGTCTTAAAATAGTATAGAGAAGAGAGGGAAGGAGAGTGAGCCAGGAGGGAGGGGAAGCCCCACATCAGCTATCCTGTGGCTGAGACCTTTGTAGGTGATAACACCAGCCCAGCCCGGAGTCCCGACATTGTCCAGACACATTTTCCCATTTTCTAGTTTCAGCTGATTTCAAATGCACTGTGCTGCCGGCCTTTTTGCATCTGGGACCTTGTTTGTGTCCTGCTCTCAGGTGGTAGGGACCAGGGATGTGTTGAGCCCCATTCTTCCTCCTCCCTTCAGGAGGCAGGTCTGCCCAAGGCTCAGGAGGTGAATGGATGTCAGCCTGAATCCTGCCTCCCTGTAACTCCTCCCCTTCCCCACAATCATAACAGCAGCCATTTATTAAGTGTTTACTATGTTCCAGGTGCCCGTGTCAAACATGTTATAAGCACTATCTCATTTTGTCATCACACCACACTAGGAAGCAAGTCCTATTAGTATTCCTGTCTTGTGGGGGAGGCTGAGAGAGAGGTTAAGTAATTTGCCAAAAGTCACACAACTAGCAGGCAGCGGAGCTGGGATCCCTAGAAGGCCAAAGCCCCTGTTCTTAACCATTTAGTCTTGTTCCTCCTCCTTATCAAGCCAATTTTCCCAGCATATCATCTTCATGAAGGAAACCACCGGGTTTTCGGGTTCTCCTTCCACAGCCTGATGTCCTGAGGGAAGAGAATGGGGCACCTCCCCTACTAGGGCTCCAGGCCTAGGCCCACTGGAGCCCAGGGAAACCAGACCAACTCCCAAGTGGAAGAGAGATCCCCATTTCCCCTGAAAAGGGCAGACAGGGGTAAGGAAGTTGGGGATGCTGTCAGCTCTGCTGGCCTCTGGCTGAGGGAGTAATTACACTCCTCCTGCTACTTAACTTTACAACCTGGGCTGTTGTTTTAACGATGCACTCCGTGTTGGGCTGTCCAATTAATCTCGCCTTTGGAGGCTTTCCGAGATGAAGCGGTAGATCTTATCTTGGGTCTGTGGAAAGAGGAGTGTGCAACCTGCAGTGGGAGGGAACAGCTGCCCTGAGGGCCTGTGGCCCAGAGGATGGATCTGGGACCAGGGCCACAGAGAATGGTGGAGACCAGGACCTGGGGCCAGGCACTGGAGGAAAGAGGAAGATGTTTCTACTCCCATTCCTCACCACTCCTGGATCTTGACTTTGGCCCCTGCATGCTATTGGCTGCCCCAAGAGAATCCTCCATGTGTGTTCTGGGGAACGAGGGTGGCGATGTCCCAGAATGGGCTGAAGAACAGGGACCAAGGAGGAACTTATTGCAGGTATCTCCTGGAGCTGGGGGGCTTCCCTTCAGCCCTACATATGACCCCAATTTGGCCTGCTGGAGTTGGCTGGAAGTGCTTGAGTGGGCTTTCAGACTGAAGCACGCGCCTAGTTTGCAGTTCCTGGGAACAGGTTTAGGCAGTAAGAGGGAAACTGGTCTTTGGAGCTTTTTGCTTGGAATTGGAGGCCCTTCCCCCAATCCCTCAGGCCAAGCTGGGCTGAATTCCCTGAATTATTCCACCAGCCCCTCACCCTCCCCCTCAGCTCCCCCACTCCACCCCCTGGCTCTCTGA
Source organism: Arctocebus calabarensis (assembly GCA_963573935.1). Taxonomy (NCBI): domain Eukaryota; kingdom Metazoa; phylum Chordata; class Mammalia; order Primates; family Lorisidae; genus Arctocebus; species Arctocebus calabarensis. Next base: position 4,079 of record CAUYON010193223.1, read on the forward strand.
TCCCTGGGGGCACTGTGCCTGAGGTGGGGTGCTGGTGCTGGGGCCTGTGCATCTGCTAGGAATTTGCCACTGGGTCCTGCTGCTCCCTGGCTGACCCTTCTCACCTGGCACTGACTTCCTTGGCCAAGGCTGTATTGAGAAGTCCCTTACAATGTCCCGTTAGCCCATTAGTTTGAAGTATCTCCCTCAGTCATCTTGGTATCCCCAGGATCTAAGGCAAAGCAGAGGATGTTTATTGGATGGAAAAGAATTCCTGTTCCTTCTAGTGTTTTCCTTCTTCTCCCCCTCCTCCTTCTTCATGGTGAGCTAAGGCCATTCCATCACCAAGAGGTAGGACTGAATTGGCTAAGTGGGTAAGTCTTCTCCAAGTGGTAGGACTGAACTGGCTAAGTGGGTAAGTCCTCTCCAAGATGAGCAGGGGCATAGGGGCTTCGAGGTACCTGGTTCCCTCCAGAACTGGGTCAGGAGAGAATTTGATAGTGAGGATCACTTAGATCTTGGTCATTCCCAGCATGAGGGCCTTCTCGGTTCACAATGGAGCATATGAAACTATGTACATTATCAGAACATTCCAGAGCTAGAACTACAGAGCTGGTTAGTGGCAGAGGCAAATCTAGAATCCAGTGCCTCTGACTTCTAGTTCAGTGGCAGACTAGTCAGATGGGAGAGACGGGATGAGCAACCAGCCCCCATCCCTGAGAAGTCAGAGAACAAACACATCTGGACATCTCGGTTTTTGTACAAATTTTAATCTCTGGAAGGTTGTGGTATGAAAGAGGGTAAGAGCTTAGGGGATGCTAGTCAGATTGGTAATCAATTTGAGCACTTCCTTTGGACAGAGACAGCCGTGAATAAATGAATCACCAGCCCTGCCCCACCCTATTTGGGGATAATCGACTCACTCATCCAGACCCGCACTCATCCAGAGAGCCTATTTCTTCCCCCCATTTTACCCAACTGGGTTTTCAAGAGTGTGTGCATGCAATTTTGTTAGGTATTAGGGGCAGGGGAGGAGGAGAGGGTAGTCTCTTAATAAATACCTGTTGAATTCTATGGATAATTGGATCCATTGTCTACTCAAACTGGGTAGACATGGGAAAAAGAGGGCTAGTTTAGGAGGAGAGCATAAATTACCCACAGGTCCCCAAACTTCATAGTTCCCTGCATCCTTTCTACCTCACAGGATGGCAAACAGGTGTATCAGTTATGAGGGCAATGGGCTGATCTCCAGGAAAAAGTAGTGGCTAGGTGGGACTGAATGTCCTCTTCTGCTTTTGTCCACAAATAAGATGGGCAAAGCACAAAGCACAAAAAGAGAATAAAAAGTACTCTTGTTGGTTTTCACTTCAGGCTGCAGTCCTTTCAAGGTGGGGGGGAAGAAGGGGTGGCAAGACCAAGGACCCTGGGGACAGTCTCAGACCCAGGCAATGACTCTCTCCAGCTGAAGGGAAGGTGTCCAGTCCATAGTAGTTGTAAGAAGCAGTGGTTAAGGCTGAGGTTTTTTTTTTTTTTTTTTTTTTTTTATAAAGAGCCAAAAGCTGTCACCCTGGGTAGAGTGCTTTGGCATAACACCTAACAGCAACCACCAACTCTTGGGCTCAAAAGGAGTGTCCTGCCTCCACCTCCCAAGTAGCTGGGACTACACGCCCAGCTATTTTTTGGTTGCAGCTGTCATTGTTTGGCAGGCCTGGGCTGAATTCGAACCTGCCAGCTCAGGTGTATGTGGCTGGTGCCCTTGAGCCACAGGCGCTGAGCCAAGGCTGAGGTTCTTGATTTAGCTCTTTGGGTTGGGGTAAAGGACTCCACCTCATCCCGTTTTCTTCTCTAGCTCCTTGTTCTCCAGAGAAAACCCATGGGGAGCTGGTTTTCTCCAGGCCCAGAAGAGGTGCAGGTAGGCTGGGTACTGGGCTTTGTAGGAGGGCTGAAGGCCTGCCTTTGCCCAGACTCACATCATCTGAGATGAAGCCAGCACGTCTGGGGAGTGATGCTGATACCAGGCTCCAAAGCTGTTGCCATAGCCACCAGTGGACAGGGCACCCACCTTGGGGAGATCCCAGAGGGAGGGAAGCCGTGGGGAGCAGGGAGACACGGAAGAGGTCCTCCCAGGGAAGTCTCCTTCCTGGGCCCCAGAGTTCTGCTTCAGGAGCTTCTTGTATTTGGAACGTTTATTCTGAAACCAGATCTTTACCTTTGGGAAGAAAAGGGAAGAATGGAAGATCAGAAGGTGGATATGTGTGGAAAGGTTCCAGAAAGGAAAAGGGACCCAGCTGCAGGGAACAGTCCTGGGAGTTGAGCAGAGGCTGGGAAGTGCTAGTCCTCCAGGACCTCAGAAGTCCCCTAAGTTCCTGCCTGTCCGCCAGTATCCAGTTCTCCCTGTCTGATATACTCTCGCTGCCCCCCCCAACCCCCCACATTCACCTTCCAACACACATTCCCCAAACACTTTCTGAGAATCAGCCATGAACAGTCCTAGAGAACTGTGACAACAATGCCAGGTCATTCACACCTGGGGAGTGAGTTCCCAAAACACACACTTGGGGAAAGTCAGAGCAGGGAAAGGGTGGGACTGGCCCCACCTGGGTCTGGGTAAGGCCCAGCTGCGCTGCCAGCTGGGCCCTTTCGGGCAGTGCCAGGTACTGTGTGTGCTGGAAACGCTGGTTCAGGTGCTGCAGCTGCAGGCTGGAGTAGATGGTCCTTGGCTTGCGCAGCTTCTTGACCGGGGCCTGCGGGCGACGCACCGAGGGCTCCTGGGACAGCAGCGGCTTTTCAGAGTCTGGGCAGCAGCAGAAGACGGTGGGGAGTGGGAGGAGAGTGAGGGGGTAGGGTGGGTTTATTCGCACCTCCTCTGCATGCCGCCCCAGCAAAGTGGCAAAAAACCCGCAGTCGCTAGGCTCGCCCCCTGGGGCCTTCTCTACCCTTGTCAAGCTCTTTTCAACCCCCATCCACATTCACTGTACGAGAGGTGATGCCCGACGCACTTCTGCTCTCAGCGAGCTCCCACTCTTGTGGGTCCTGTGACCCTAGGAGGAAAGCGCCTAGGGCCGGGGCACGGAGACTGTGGCGCCGGCAGTGGGAGGTCGGAGTTCAGCCGGGTGCTGTGGCGCCAGCTAGGAGCAGGGCGGGGCAGAAAGGCTGGGTCTAAGGGCTGAGCTGAGGCCTAGAGAAGACAGAGGAAGGGCATTCCAAGCGGAGGGACTCAAAAGACAATGCTCAGTCTCAAGATAAGTGTCTGCGTGGCAACCTCTGGCTGGGCTGCCGCAAGAGGGGGGGCCCGCTCAGGGGTCCGGCTGAGCCGGCCTCGAATGCCAGCACCGCGGCAGGCAGGCAAAGTGACCCCCAGGGTTAGCCATCGCCTCTCCTAGGGTACGCCCTGCAAAAAAAGTGACCGTCACTCTCCTCCCCCCATTGCTGGCTGGGTTTCCAGAAACCCAGTCCGCAGGGATCGACCCCTTCCTCTGCTCTGCGGCGCCCACAGAGGGATTCCGGTGCGGCAAAGGTGACCGGTGTCCACAGCGCACAGCACACGACCGCGAGCCACTTTTTAAGGACGCTGCGGTGCCACGGTGGGAGATCTGGTCACCCACTGCCTGCCTCGCTCTCCAAGAATTTCGGCTGTGGGACGGCTCAGCCCTAGAATGCGGACGAGGGGTAGGAAACGCGGGGTTTCCTTTCTTCCCAGGCAGAAGCCCCACTCTGCTTCACTCTACGGGGACACCAGAGACCATCTCAGGCCGATAGAAAGGAGTAGTGTGGATGAAGCAGCCGATGTGCCGGAGGGCTTAGGGCAAAGTTCGCCGCATTCCACGCGCATTTGTCCATCCAACCTGAGCCTGGAGAACTCACAGCCAGCCCCACTGCCTAGCCGCTCTTGTGTCCTCACTCCTTGCCCCTTAGTCCGACTCACCCCCTACACGTCAGGGTCCCCACCCTTGGCCAGCGGTCACCGGAGCCTTCACCTCCCCCGCATCCCTCACCCGTGGCCTCGGGCGCTGCCGGCTCTTCAGATCCTCCCCCCCTCGACCCCTGCCTCAGCCAATTCCGAGAAAAACCGTTGGGTTTCCGCTCCCGCCCGCGCCTGTCCTGTCTCTCCTGCCCCGATCCCACTGCTCACAGCCCCGGGCAGGCGGCCCAGCGACCACCCGCGCCTCTTTGGTTTGGGGGACCGAGCAATTCCAGAGGTGATGGAGAGAGAGCTGCGGAGGCTGCCCGGGCTGCTGAACTTTCAGAGCCCTCCTAGCCCCAACTCAGAGAAGTTGCCCTCCAGGTTCCTTCCCAACAGCTGCCTTTCTCTAACCAGTTACCGCAAGTCAGTACCGAATCTGCCCGGGTCCGATAACCAAGCCCCAGGGGCTCCCTCGAGGGGCGGCAGCACCGCTGACACCAGGACACTGTTCACGCGGAGCCAAACCTCTCCCTGAGGCGGGGGTGGTGGAGAGTGGGGGTAAAGTAGAATCCCAAGTCCTCCTTCACACCCTAATCATCCCTGTAAAGTGGGGCTGAACCAACCAGTTCCTGTAGAGAAATGCTTGAAATCTGTTCTGAGGATGCGTGTGTGTGTGTGTGTGTGTGTGTTGGGGGGGTGTTGAATCAGGGAAAGTTCATGAAGAAAATGAACTCTACACTCTGTTGTCCTTACACCAAACAAAGGAAAGGCCAGGGGAGTGGAAGACAAGACTGACAACACAGATTCCACTACCAACAATTCTCTTAGGTCATGTTATTCCCGTCCCACCCCCCAAACACACACAGGCACACACACAGATATACCGTATTAGTATACACTACAGGAAAGTCCAAGGGATTCATCTAGCAACTACAACTCCCCGTCCACCCACCCAGCAGCTTTGGGAGAGGCAGCCCCAGTTCTGCCACAGAAGGCAGTTAACTTTTGGGGGTTCTAAGGAAATTCCCTAAAATCCACTTTCCTGGCCCCAAGTGGTGAAAGACTATTTGCAAGGGCCTAGAAAACAGGCTGTGTTTTTAGCCATGCACACCCAGTCTTCAGCTCTCAGTTTGCCCATCTGAACACCAAGGAAATTAAGCTCCAAAATCCTGGGGTCACTTCTGGCTCTTATGGTTTGTGAGCTCATATGTCAGAGCCACAGGGAAAGAGAGGAAGATGTCTTGCTGACTCCAGCAAAGTCACCTAGTGAATGGATGTGCACCCTTAGAAGAAACTGTGCCAAAGACGATTGTGGGGCAGAGAGTGCACAGGACCTGATGTCTGAGCTACAGCCAGTGCAAATGGGCTTATGGGCAGTGTCTATGTCCACATCACATGTCAGATTGACTCTGCAAAGCCCAGGACCAGAAGACAGGCTAGCTTCTTAGCTTCAGAGAGGCCTTCCAATGAGCACTTTCTCGGGAGCTCAAAGTTGCTGCAGAAAACAGGAACTGGGGTCTAACCTACCCCCAAGTCAAGGGCTGGAGATGACTGGGATGGGCTGCTCCTTTGGCTAGAAGGTTGAGGTAGCCAGAGAGAGATGAGAGAGTTCCAGAGCAGCCTTTCCTAATGTTTTTTTGTTTTTGTTTTTTGTTTTGAGACAGAGTCTCACTATGTCACCCTGGGTAGAGTGCGGTGGCTTCACAGCTCACAGCAACCTCCAACTCTTAGGCTTAAGTGATTCTCTTGCCTCAGCCTCCCAAGTAGCTGGGACTACAGGCACCAGCCACAACAGCCAGCTACTATTGTTTTTTCTTTTCTTTTTTTTTTTTTTTTGTAGTTGTAGTTGTTTAGTAGGCCCGGGGTGGGTTTGAACCCGCCACCCTCGGTTTACATGGCTGTCACCATAACCACTGTACTACAGGCGCTGAGCCTCCTTAAGTTTTTAGAACAATGAATAGTGGGGTCCTAGCCCCAGGTTCTGCCAGGCTAGCTTCCATGTGAAGATCAGGCATGTTCTAAGGAGGAGAGGTGAAGCCAGGGGAAGGAGAGGAAGGAGCCCAGAATAAGTCTGGGCATTTACAGCCCTCCAACATGGACTCAATTTCTGTTTATCGGGGTTTGGCTTGATCATTGCTTTCTAATAGAAGAGGAACAGGGAGAGGGTCGACGAAGGAAGAAAGAGAGTGTAGGATGGGGCAAATCTCGGGAGCTAGGCCCCCACCCCTACATCTGGACTGCCCCAGTTTTCCGTTACTCATAGGTACACACCACTCAACTGCTCCAGGGAATGGGGTGGGGAGCCCTCCCGCCGGCTTCACACAACTGCAAATCAAAACCAGGTCGGTTTTGAAAGGAGACCTAGACTACCTCGCCCCCGCCTCTCCCCCCCCCACGCGCCTCCCGCCCCAACCCTTCACCCTCCCCCACCCCCAGATCCTGTAGAATCAGAGTAAGGTTTGATTCCCGCTTAGCTGCGTCCAGCCATGCGAGGGCGAAGTTTAGGGGCGCACAGGAGCCTAATCCCAGAAATAGGAAGAGCCTCTGCGGCCAACTGGACTTACCTGCCTCTGGTTCCTGTGGGTGCTCGGCGGGGCCGTGGAGGGCCTGAGAAGGCGCCGCAGGTTGCTGGTAGGACAGGTAGGGGGCCTTGGGGGTTGCTGGCACGGTATACGGGTAGGATAGGAGGTGGCTATACGGCGTGGAGTAGGACAAATCAGGGGAGGCTGCGGTTGTAGGGGACAGACCAAGAGGATAGGCAGCCACTACCGACGCAACGGGGGTGAGGTCTGGGAAGACAACTTTGGAGGCATCCGGGCCAGGGAGGGGGCAGGGCAAAGTGGTCATTGCGGCCGGCGCCCGGGCCGGAGGGCCTAGGCCATGGCCTTGCACGTAGTCCGCTTCCTGAGCCAACTCTCTTTTTCTCAAGCCTCGGGCGTTGGGGCGGACGAGCCCCCCAGCCAGCCGCCCCCACACGTAAGATCCTGTAGCAAGCGTCTCTCCGCGCCTCTTCCAGCGGAGAGCGCGCGCCAAGCAAAAGGGTTTGGGGGGGTACCCCCCAGGGATTTCCCCTCCCCCCTAAATCCATGGTCCCCCTCCTCTCCTTAGAGTTAGATTCCCGGGACCGGACGGGGGCCCCGCCCATTTAGACGCCCCAGATTGGCTACTGCCGCGGTGACCTCACCGAGCCGGGACCCGCCCGCTTGGGGCAGCCCTCAGCCGGGAAACGAGAAACTCGAGCGGGACTGTGCGCAGGCTCCAGGTCCCTCTATCTCGGGGTTTTCCCGGTGAGGGGAGCCAGGATTGCAGGGCGATAGGTGCAATCCGGGAACCTTGGCAATAATGGCAGAAATGCTAGGGCGTTGGCGGGCCAGAATGCCTTAAGGGCGAGGGAGCTGCGCGGTGCGCTGTTGCGCTGCGGCCGCGGGGATGCTGGGATCCTGCGTTCGCACTGTCCTGCCCTCAGGGGTCTGCACTGCGATTCCAGTCCCGCAGGTCCAAGGCTCCGGGAGTCAAGAATAGCCTGCCGGTGCCGGCGGCTTATTCAGAGCGTCGGAATGCGTTGCTGCAGAGCGCTCTCAGTTTGTTGGTAAACAGACGCTCGGGCTCGGACGGTGCCGCTGGGCGCCTAGCCTGCCCCCTACGCGTGTTGCGAGCACGGCCCCGCGGGGTGCCCTCAGCCCGGCACCCAGCGACTGGGCCTCGCCTTCCCCGGTGCCAGTTTCCGCTTCCGGCAGGGGCCCGGGTATGGTTGCAACACCGGGGCTTCTGCGGGCCCCCAGGGGGCCAAGGGGTTCCGCCATCCTGGGCGTTAGCTCTTGGGTCGCCCCGCCTGTCCTGCGGCTGCCTGGGGCTGAAAGCTTTGTAAGGACAAGGACAAAATCTAGGAGTGGAAGATGAATCCAGTTTGATGGTTACTGGGAGGAAACATGACAGGTCTGTGTTCCTGGCCTCATTTTCCAAGCTGTGTGCAGGGCTTGCCTGTAAGACTTAATACTCAATGGCCTCGATAGACACGTGTTCACACGTACACAACTACACAGGGACTCCATTCAAATATAACATATTTGCATATACAGCTGTCCACACAGATGTACACATTAGCATCCTTCTATGAAAAGAGAGAGGCTCAGGGGCGGCACCTGTGGCTCACTGAATGAGTGAGGGTGGAATATACCGAGGGTGGTGGATTCGAACCCAGGCCCAGCCAAAACTGCAACAACAACAACAACAAAAAAGTTTATTAGGCTCGGCGCCCATGGCTCAACGGGCTAAGGCGCCAGCCACGTACACCTGAGCTGGCGGGTTCGAATCCAGCCCGGAGCCCGCCAAACAACAATGACGGCTGCAACCAAAAAAATGGCCGGGCGTTGTGGCGGGCGCCTGTGGTCCCAGCTACTTGGGAGGCGGAGGCAAGAGACTCGCTTGAGCCCAGGAATTGAAGGTTGCTGTGAGCTGTAATGCCATGGCACTCTATCCAGGGTGACAGCTGGAG
>CAUYON010193224.1:0-11742 GCA_963573935.1 Arctocebus calabarensis
ATTCCATCTTTTCTTCCATTCTGCTGATCTTATTTGCTATCCAGACTCTGAATTCGATTTCTGACATCTCAGCCATTTGCTTATGCAAGGGATCTTGTGCTGTATCTACCTTGTCATTCCTTGGGGGAGTTGATCTACTCTGATCATTCATATTGCCAGAGTTTTTCTGTTGATTCTGTCTCATGATTATTTTTCACTGCTGCCTATGACCATCCTCAGAGTTGGGGAGGTGTCTCTCCCAGATCAGACCCCGGCAGGATCATTCTGTTGTTGCTGGATCTTTGTAGGGAGTGACCCTGTGTAGCTCCTCTGAGACTGCCCTACCCAGGGAGTTCTGGCTGCAGGAGCAGCTCTGGAATGTGGCATGCCCAGATTAAGCAGCAGGGTGTGGGATTGGGCACCTGATGGCCTTTGCAAAGGGAGCCCTTGCCTCTAGCAGCCTCTGGCTGGGAGGAGGGTTCTGGAGGGAGGGCACAGTTCACACAGACTCCTGAGTCCCTGGCCAGATGGGCAGGGCCAGTGCAGAGGCAGAGAGGGTAGGTGAGGAAGCAGGTTGTGTGGCTCCCAGAGTTCCTGGCCCAGGCAGGCAGGCAGAGGGCTGACAAGTTCCTGATGGATTCCCTGGCTGGTGCAGGTGGCAGACAGAGTCCCAGCACCCAGGGTCCCAGTGGAGTCCCTGGCCACAGCAGGCCAGGTGGTAAGCCAAGGGCCGTTGGAGTCCCTGGCTGCTGCAAGCAGAGGGCCAAGTCCCAGAGGGTGTGGATCAGAGCTGCTTGGGGGTCCCGGCAGGCGTCAGGCCAGGGCCTGACGGGGCACAGATCAGCACCATGCGGGAGTCTCACTGGACTTCCTGGCTACTGCTGGTGGTGGACCAAGGTCCAGTGGGGTGCCAATCAGGGCTATGAGGGAGTCCCAGCCGAGTTCCTAGCTACTGCTGGTGGTGAGCCAAGGCCCAGCAGGGTGCCAATTGGGGCTGCTGGGGGGGGGGTCCCCGCATAGTGGAGTTCCTGGCTGCTGTGGATGGCGGGCCTGGGACACAGATTGGAGACGGGGAAGGGGATTCCAGTGGGTGACAGGCCGAGGCCAGGAGGGGCACAGATCGACACCATGTGGGAGTCCTGGCAGACTTCCTGGCCACTGCCTGCAGAGGGCTAAGGCCCAGTGGGGTGCAAATCAGGGCGCACGGGAGATCCAGCAGAGTTCCTGGCTGCTGCTGGCGCAGGCCAAGGCCCAGCAGGGGTCCCAGTGGAGTTCCGGGACACTGCAGGTGGCAGGCCAAGGCCCGGTGGGGCATGGACCAGAGCCATGCAGGGGTCCCAGTAGCGTCCCTGGCCTGGAGGCTGGCTGGGGCTCGGTGGGGTCCCAGAGTCTCTTACCTGGTGGGCTGCCTGGTCTGGCAGATAGGGAGGGTGGGCGCTGCTCAAGTCCTCCTCCCTCAGTTTCAGCAGAGGTCAGGCTTCTGGTGTGGTCAGCTAATGGGGGAAGGGTGTCCTGGAAGTTCAGAATGGCGCAAAACTTTAGTTCAGTTTTTCTGCCTGAAGCTTGGTTTCTGGAAGTTGCAGCTTGCCTCAGAGGTGACTTGCAGTTATCGCTCCTCTCTCTCTTGGCTGGGCTCTCTGTCTTCAGCTCAATTGGTCAGTTTCTGGAGGTTATCTTTCCTTTTGGACAGGAGCTTCTGTTGGAAGCTGCTTCTAGTCGGCCATCTTGCCCCTTCCCCTCCTGTTTGAGTTTTATAAAGGGTTGAGAGATGGAAGGCATGGGAGTAGAGGTTCATGAGGGTCCCAGTGGGTGCCTGATACAGTGGCTTAGCTAAAATGCCAAAGCTGGGGATCCCCAGATGTGAGAAATTAGCCAAGCTGACAAAGGATAGGAGACCTATTTTAGAGGTGGGGAGTGGTAAGGTAACAATAAATTTTTCCAAGGGGCCCCAGATTTTAGGATTGACCTGAAATAAGTCCTCTGGGAGAGACATGTGTGTAGGTAGGGGAAGGGTCTTAGAGGAGAGTCACAGAAGTGTAGGGGGGCTGAGAGGCATCATGATCATGGGCATAAGATAACGTGACTTTGAGTCAGGATAGTAGGTCTCTGCCAAGCAGAGGAGTGAGGCATTTGGGAATCATTAGGAAAGAATGTGAGAATGTCAGGTGCTCTAACTGACAAGTAAGAGGTGGAGTTGTAAGTGGGATAGAGGGGATTCCATCAACCCCAACCACAGAAATAGGAGAGGAGAGTAGTGGCCCTGAAAATCAGGTCGTACCAAGAATGTGGTCTCCATGTCCAAGAGGAAGAATATTCTCCTTCTGGAAACCAGAAGACAAACCCAGGGCTCTGTGAGTGAGATGCTAATGGTGGGGGCCTGAGAGCCTTGGCCCCTTCAGTCTTCGGTAGCTAGTCCTACTTGGGTGACTAGAATTCTGGCTCAGTCACTGTCTTGGATGGGGTGGCTTTGGGCCCTGCAGCCTGGGGACATTTGTCTTTCCGGTGACCTTGGACAATTCAAACAGGGCAGAGGCTGAGTGGAGCCTGATGATTAGGGTAGTGGTGGGCCCAGTGACCCCTTTTACTACACTTGTAGCAAGCACCTGGAGGCTGTGAAGAATGAGGCACATATTTAGTTTGCCTGATAGAGCCCTGTCCTGGAAGGGCAGAGGGCAGCATCTGATACCCAGCCTGCTTAGTCTTGGCCACCTCCTCCTTCTCTCTGGTGTTTTAGACTTTGAAGGCAGGTTTAACTAATTCTTTGGGGGGAGGAGTCTGGGGTCCATCTTTGAGTTTCTAGAGGCTTTTCTTGTATCTGAGGCTCATTGAGAGTTAAAGTGGGTGTTTAGGTATAGCCTTCCAGCCTCAGATTTGGGTTTGAGGTTGGTATATTTTACGGGGGTTAAGGTATCTGTGAATGCTGTGGCTGCAGTCCAAAATGGAATTCTCCTCAGGAGGGGTAGTGAAGGAAAGTACTATATAAATATCCTATCACAAGAGGTCATAGGACTGGGTTAAGGATTAGAATTTTTTGTAAATTGGGTATGGTCATTTGAAAAGGATCTAAGGCTTTTTATTTTTTCAACTCACTGTTAAATTTTGAGGATAAAATTGATAAGTTTTAGCAAGAACATCTTTCCAAATATCTTTTCATATCCCCACTTCTTTCAGTTGTATTTTTGATGAATTAGAGACAGTTGTTTTTTATTATCATCATCATTATTATTATCATCTAACCAGTTTGAGATACAGGAGTCCTCCCTTGATGATTAGGGATGAATTTTTTTTTTTTACATATACATGGGTTTATTATGTATATTTTTTGCCTTCACAAAATTAAAAAGGCTTAAAATTTAATAACAATAACAATGTTTAAGATAAGGACTAGAAACAAAAACCTTGTAAAGAACAAACAAAGATAAATACATTCATAAAAGAAATCAGACAATTGCTGGCCTAAGGCTATTTTTTGGGGGTGGGGACAGAGTCTCACCTTGTCACAGTGGGTAGAGTGCAGGGGCATCATAGTTCACAGCAACCTCAAACTCCTGGTTTCAAGCAATCCTCTTGCCTCAGCCTCCTGAGTAGCTGGGACTACAAGAACCAGCCACAATGCTTGGTTATTTTTTCTGTTTTTAGTAGAGATGGAGTCTTGCTCTTGCACAGGCTGGTCTTGAACTCCTGAGCTCAGGCAATCCACCTGCATCAGCCTCCCAGAGGGCTAGTAAGGCATTTTTCAATTTGGGATAGATCTTCTTGGTTAAAGGGGACATGGATTTTGACAATGCTCTCCGATCCCAATATTTACATAAGGGAAAAATAGCTTTCAGAAGCCATCCCTAAGAGGGTGTGTGGAGGAGAAAAGGAGTCAAGTGTAGGGATTGGGGTGTAAGGGTTAGGGACCAAGTAGGAGCAGAAGGTTCAGGAGATGGAGAGGCATAATGTGGGGAGACAGAATGGTCAGCAGGGCCAAAGACCAAGTTGAGGTGGGAAGTTGAGGGAGTGGCTGTTCCCTAAGAAGAATTTGAAAGGTGGTCCAGGTCTGGAAGAGCAAAGGAAGACCCCAACAGAAGAAGAAAGCTTAAAGACAGGGGTCCCCAGACCACATGCCATTGGGAGTTAGGAAATTTCTAAGATTTCTGAGAAAGTTTAAATTGAAAGTATCAATTTTAGGCTATTGGGTTCTGTTGTCTAATTTGCACTGGGGCCAGGCAGTGCTGGAGAAGTGGTTTGATGTCTCCTTTTAAACCCAGGCAGCCTAGGTTTTGTAGAGATAGCTCAGTGTCAGATCTTGGGAGGGAACTGAATAGCAACTGCCATGACAGGTGAGGTAAGGAGGAGGAGGAATGGGTTGAATGCCCCCTAGTAGGGGAAGTAAGTGCCCCATGTAACCAGATCAGAGAGGATAAAGTCCAGAGACTCCCAGGCATCCCCGGGGGAAAGTATTAGGGGGATTGGAACACTGATCCCAGATCCCAGGGGAAATCACAACCTAGCACTGGGATTTTCATAGGAGCAAATGAGCAAACAGGAGATCCTGGAAGAGGAGGAGCCTCTTTCTCTAACTTACCAGGTCCTAAGGAATAAGGGTGCAGTGGTGCTCAGAAGGAGGGCACTGGCAAGGGTCTGGGGTGGTCCCTGGACTGGTCTCACCACCTCCTTTCCTGGCCAATGCACCATAAAGATGACAGATTCTGGCATAGAACTGGGGTGAGGGTCTACCAGAAAAGAGAGGAGGCCAGTCCAGCGACAAGGAAAGGATTTATTAGAGGAGAAAAGAATAATGGAGACTGACCAGATTTCAGTTCTAAATTTATTTTTGAATAGATAATTTACTAACATAATTCAAAATACTAGACATATGTAAGGGTATAAAGTGAAAAGTCTTCACTGCACTTGAAACTTCCAGGCATCTACTTCCTCTTTGCATACAAAATCATTTATAATTTCTTGGACCCTTCAAGAGCTAAAACACAAATATATGTGTGAGTGCATGTGTATGTATAGATGAGTACATTCGTATGTATGGGTACCAAGAATAGAAGGGCACATCCTAAATGCATTTTAGGTGTACTGCTTGGGAGAAAGGGAACTGAGAAATAACAAAAGTCTATTAACTCTTTATATATATTTACATCATTTAACTGGTTGTGATAGGCACATATCTCTTCTTAGTCAGGAACTCAGGCTTTTTAGAGACAGACTACACATTTGGTTACCTCTGGCTAATTTCTTATCCACTCTCTGCTTCAATTTTCTTGTACAGGAAGATAACCATAGTTTCTATTTCATACAGTTTTGGGGAAGATTGCAGCAAAAAATCTGTATAAAGTATATTTATCCTGGTACCTAGCATATTGCAACTGGTTAGTAAATGTTAGCTATAAAAATATTCATCTTAAATTCATTGTTAGAAAACAAGAATGATTCAAAAGGAACTAAGCAGCCAAATGAAGAAGCTAGAAAGAGGACAACAAAATAAACTCAGAGAAATGTGTGAAAGACATACTTCAGGTCAAGGATGTAATAATTTCAGCAGTGTGAACTCCCCTCCTACTCTACATATGTGCATTATAGATTCAATGAACAAGAAAAAGACAGATTCATGCATGCTCAAACACGAAATTAGCATTTCTCTGGGTTAGAAACAGAAGATTTGTAGGTCCAGGAAGCAGGTAGAGTCCATTGGAGTTTTTCCTCCTTAGATAAAACAAAAGCACTAAGTCTATGACATGGAAACATGGTACAGTTGGGCGCTCTGTGTGAAAATAGTTGTGGTCACTGCCTAAAGTACCTGCACATGTAATCCAGTATAACTTCATTATTGGTGTGGCATAAACAGAAAAAACACACAGAGACCTAAGCAAAGCTAAATACTGTCTTAGTTACTGGGCCAGCTGCCACATCGGAAGTTCTAGCCATTAAGGCATAGTTTTGGATTAGGATCCTAAAAAACAAGAGATAAGAAACAAAAAAACTGCTAAACAGGGAAGGGTAAGAAAGAAGCTGAGAAAGAGGCAAGGGGGAAAAGGTCTCACTGAAAATGAATCTGTGGATGAGAATTCCAAACCATACCCTCAAAATTAAAAATTAATAAACAGAGCCACAAAGAAAAATCACTGAAAAGAAAGTAAAATATTTTTAAATTTTCTTAAATAGGTCTATAATCCGGAAAGAAAGAAGGAGAATTCTAGAGAAAAGCTTATTGAAGGCAGAAACCCTGAGAAATTACTTCTGTATTGAATGCACTTGATGAACTAGAGGAACCTGAGCACTGGTTTTCACAGACTTGTCCTAGAAGACAAAAAATAAAGTTCATGTCTAATAAAACTTCATACAAAGCTGAGACCACAATTAGTATAATGGTGAATTAGAAATACCTATATATTCCCCAATCATTAGGACTGTAAGAAAAATTATCTGTCTTAAACTTTGGTATTTTGAGGGTAGGGAGGACGTCTCCTGAGAATTTGTATCTATAAGCTGATCTTCACAAGCAGGTTTTCAGCTTGAATTTATACTATTTTGGTAGCCCCAAACCTCAAATAATTTAAATGGTAGTAGACTAGCAGTGCCTTCATGCTTGACCTAATCTAACCCTCTTTGGAGGACACTTAATTCATTCCAGGACTCTAAGAATTATCAGGGGAGGAAAATTTAAGATCACAACAAAAAAAATCACTAAACACTAAGGAAATAAGATTCCACAGGTGAGAACAAGCAGAAACAACAGATAGCAGAATCAGACCTGAGAAGACTATAGACACTGGAATATAAAGCAATTTTGCTTAACATGCTTCAAAAAATAAAATACAAGCTTGAAAAGGAGTAAATTACAAAGGGGAAGAACAAATCAAAGGGAATGTCTACAATTAACAAGTGACAATTGAAATTTTAAAAACTAAATGCATAGAGTTAATAGCAGATTATATACAGCTAAAGATAACACATTGAAAGAACTGAGCAAGTTGTACATAATGTAGTCAAATGAATATGAAAGAAAGGTTAAGAGTCAGAGAGGATAAAATAAAAACATCTAACACTTAATCATAGTTTTAAAAAGAAAATGAAGCATAAACCAAAGCAATATTCAAATATATAGCAGTCAAGAATGTTCCAGAAAGTCAGCATTCCAGAGATCAAAATGTTAATAAATCAGACATGATAATAAATAGAAATCCATGCCTAAACATATCATTATGAATCTACAGAGCACAGAAGACCCAACTATGTTAAAAGCTGCCTGAGAGAAAGGAGCACATTTGGATAGACAACTTCTTAGTGATAAATATAGACACCAGAAGAAAGTAAATGGCATTTCAATATGCTGAAAGAAAATTACTCTTCAATCTACAATTCTGTACTCAGACAATTTTGTTTCATAATGAGAACTTAAAGACATTTTCAAATAAGTGTAGGCTGAGAATCTGCAATCTGAAAACTCCGTGAAGAGGGAAGGTGCACTGGCAGGTAGAAGAGTAAACCCAGATAGAAGGAATGAAATTCAAGAGGAACAATGAACAAGAAGATGGTTAAAAAAAAAAAAATGAGGATAAATCCGAAGAACCCTTTGTGAAATGCTAATTTCCTTCATGGGAAATTCTTAGAGGCGTGAAATGAAGGTGGGTTCCTCTGAAAAGAATTAGTTCTTTTGGGGGCACTCTTCACCAAGCGTTAAACAAAACAAAGAATTACATCTTTTGCATTTACCTGGATGGAGGTGAAACACATTCTTCTTAGTGAAATATCACAAGAATGGGGGAATGTATCCAATGTACTCAATACTAATATGAAGCCAGTATATAAACAACTACATGCCCACATGAAAGAAACACACAAGTATAGTCTAGTGAAGGAGAGGGGAGAGGAGAGGGTGAGGACCTGGGAGCAGCGAGGGTGATTGGCAGGCTCTCACTTAATGTGCACAATGTGAGAGTGTTCAGCACACCACCTGGATGAAGGGTTCAATTGCAACTTGAACTTTACCCTAGAAATGAAAATAATGTAATCTAAACATTTGTATTCTCATATTAATCTGAAATTTACAAAAAGAAAAAAGTTAATATAATTAATTTTAGCCTTTAATAAATTAAGGATACCTACTGCAAATTCCTGGGATGAAGGAGTAACCACTGAAAGACTGAGAGAAAAATTTTAAAATCTGTACAATAAAAAGAACAGATGCTCCTCAACTTACAATGGGGTTACATCCCAGGAAACCCTTGAAAAAAATTGAAAATACTCTAAGTTGAAAAATACTCAAAAAAATTGAAAACACTCTAAGTTGAAAATACATGTAACACACCTAAACTAGCACACATCATAGCTTAGCCTAACCTGTCTTAACCATGCTAAAAACACTTATATTAGCCTACAGTTGGAAAAATCGTCTAATACCAATCATATAATAAAGTGTTAAATATCTCAGATCATTTACATTATACTTTATTAAAAGTAAGAAACAGAATGGTTTATGGGCACTTGAAGTACAGTTTCTATTGAATGTATATTGTTTTTGCACAATTGTAAAGCCAAAAAAATTCAAAGTCAAACCATCATAAGTCAGGGACTATCTGTATATAACTTCCAAACCCAATAAATGTGAGAAATAAATGAGAAAAAAATATTTCAAAGGAAGGCAAGAAAGAAGATAAAAATAAGCAAAGGCAAGATTTAAAGAATGTTCATAATTGATCATTACCATAAATACAGTGGCCTAGATGTTATAATTAAAAGACAAAATTGTCTAATTGGATTTTTATATACACCACAGAAAAGCAAAATAGAGGAAAAGTATGTGTCATGCAAATACTAAACAAAAGAAAGTCTGTACAGCTGTCTCAAACAAAATAAATTTAAGCATTACTAGACTTAAAGGTCACTACATAAGAAGGCTTAATTCATCAGAAGAATAAGCTAAAATTGTCTTTATATATTCTCAAATCTTACATAGAATTTCTTAAAACCACAGCTTCAAATTGACAAATCTCGTACCACAAAGAGGGATTTTAAAATATATTGCTCAGTTACTGATAGATAAAGGAGAAAAAGAAAAAAATCAGTACAAAGGCCACAGAAAATTTGAACAATACAATTAAATAATTTGTTCTCAGGTGCATGCTTTCTTCCCACTGTACTTCTTTTTAGTATTTCTTATAGTGCAGGTTGGTGGTAACAAATTCTAAAAAAGTCTGTCCTTTTTCTGTTGGGTTTTTTAATTACAAAGGTTTACAAAAGTTTTGAAACAGACTATGTTATGGCCCATTATTTCACTTCTAAGAAATACAGTCAACCATGATGTCTTTTCTGAGTGACCAATGCAAATTTGAACTTGCTCAGCTTAGCAGTGTTGCTAGGAGGGCCTCATTTGTTTCCATCTATGCAGCACTCAGTTGGTGTCAGCTGTGGATCTGGGAAGAAAGCACTTTCCAATGATGATTTTCTGTGATTTAAAAAGTGGGTTAAAATGAGTTTCAAAGCCTTGAATGTTTACAATGGGTTTTCAAGGAACTTACACCTTCCTGTGTGACAATTTTTTAGTGTTTTCAAGAATTTAGAAGAGGCTGAACTTCACTGAAAGATGAGAAAAGGAGTGGGTATCCAGTGACCACAGTGACTAAGGAAAACATAGCCACTGTGACAAAAAATGGTTCACATAAACCATTAAGTGATATTTAAGGACACAGAAGTGGCTCTACAGATTGGATCACTGGCAGTATCCAGCATCCTGCATGATTATCTTTAAGTCCAGAAAGTTTCATCCTGATTGGTGCTTTACACTTTGACAGAAGAACAAAAGCGCTTTTGTGTTGAATAGTGTGAAGAAGTGCTGGTCAGATTTGATGGAGGCAAGTCTAGGTGTGTTTCTGACATCGTTACTGGTGATGAAACCTGGATTTACCAGTTTGATCCAGAGAATAAGCATCAGTCCACAGTGTGGATTTTTCCCAATGAAAATCCACCAACAAAAGTGAAACTACCCCAGACTTTATGAAGTGTTCAAAAATATGAGTTATAGGTATCCCAGAAGGGGAAGAAGAATGTGCCAGGGGGATGGAAGCCATACTAGAGAATATTATAAATGAAAATTTCCCAAATATTACGAAAGATTCTGACATACTCCTTTCAGAGGGATATCAGACCCCAGGTCACCTCAACTTGAACTGAGCTTCTCCAAGACACATTGTGATGAACCTGACCAAAGTCAAGACAAAAGAAAAGATTCTTCAAACTGCCAGGAGTAAGCACCAGATGACTTACAGGGGGAAATCCATCAGGGTGACTGCAGACTTCTCTAATGAAACTTTCCAAGCAAGAAGACAATGGTCATCTACTTTTAATTTACTTAAACAGAAAAATTTCCAGGACAGAATTCCATACCCTGCTAAGTTTTAAAATTGATGGAGAAATCATATCATTTACTGATATACAAACATTGAGGAAATTTGCCACAACAAGACTAGCTCTACAGGAAATACTTCAAACTGTTCTACACACTGAACATCACAATAAAGCAACAGCAAAGTAAGAACTCAGAAATTAAAAGACAGAACCTAACTTAACTTCCACACTAATGCAAAATATAAAACTAAACAATGAACTCTCACAAAATAAGATGAATAGAACACTATCACACTTATCAATTACCTCAATAAATGTTAATGGCTTGAATTCCCCATTGAAGAGTCATAGATTGGCTGACTGGATTAAAAAACACAAGCCATCTATTTACTGTCTGCAGGAAACACACCTAGCTTCAAAAGATAAATTAAAACTCCTAGTTAAGGGTTGGAAAACAATTTTTCAGGCAAATGGAGTTCAGAAGAGGAGTTGCAATCTTATTTTCAGATACATGTGGATTTAAAGCAACTAAAGTCAAAAAAGACAAAGATGGCCACTTTATATTAGTCAAGGGGAAAATACAACAAGAAGATATTTCAATTCTAACTATTTATGCACCCAATTTAAATGCTCCTAGATTCTTGAAACAGACTTTACTCAGTCTGAGCAATATGATATCCTATAATACCATAATAACAAGGGACTTTAACACTCATCTTACAGAGCTGGACAGATCCTTTAAACAGAAATTAAACAAAGATATAAGGGACTTAAATGAGACCCTAGAACAATTGAGCTTGACAGACGTATATAGAACACTCCATCCCAAAGATAAAGAATATACATTTTTCTCATTGGCCCATGAAACATTCTCCAAAATTGACCATATCCTAGGACACAACACAAACCTCAACAGAATCAAAAGAATTGAAATTTTACCTTGTACCTTCTCAGAGCACAAGGCACTAAAGGTGGAACTCAACTCCAATAAAAATGATCAACCCCACACAAAGGCATGGAAATTAAACAACCTTCTGCTGAATGAAAGTTGGGTGCAGGAAGAAATAAAACAGGAAATCATTAACTTCCTTGAGCATAACAACAAACAAGACACAAGCTACCAAAACCTGTGGGATACTGCAAAAGCAGTTTTGAGAGAAAAATTTATTGCTTTAGATGCCTACATTCAAAAAACAGAAAGAAAGCACATCAACAAACTCACAAGCCACCTTATGGAATTGGAAAAAGAAGAACAATCTAAGCCTAAACCCAGCAGAAGAAAAGAAATGTCCAAAATTAAATCAGAGATCAATGAAATTGAAAACAAAAGAATCATTCAGAAAATTAATGAAACAAGGAGTTGGGTTTTTGAAAAAATAAGTAAAATAGATAAACCTTTGGCCAGAAAAACTAGAAATAGAA
>CAUYON010193225.1:0-20547 GCA_963573935.1 Arctocebus calabarensis
TTGTGGCGGGTGCCTGTAGTCCCAGACAGGCACCCGCCACAACACCCAGCTGTAGACTCTATTTAAAAAAAAAAAACAAAAAACCCCTAACTTTTAGAATTTAGCAGTAGAGGGGCAAAGACCAGTGATTTGAATGAAGTGTGCACATGATTCCGAATGATTTTTCTAAGCCTTGAGCTCTCTTCCAGAGGTGCAAATGGTGAAAAGGCTGTGGTGTGTTTTCTTGCCAATGTCAGCACCTTTGCTGGGTGCTGTTTGGTCTTTTCCTCATACTGCTGGGGACTAGATGAGCCGCTGCCCAACCTTTCAGTTGAGTGTAGGTATGGGCTTTAAAAAGAAGGATTTAAGAGTAAGAGATTACCATTCCTTCTCTGGGCTGCTAACAATACTAGTCCAGCTATATTTTGGGTTAAATACAGTGTGTGCTAACTTCTAAATAATTATTAGTAAGTTTTTCTTAACTTGGAACCCATAGTTCTGGGATTAGGAGATCTCAAAACCTTTGATGTTGAGTTTTTATCTTGGTATAAAATTATCATTATTGATAATCTTAGATGATCACTTCTAGCTGACTGTCAGGAAATTTCACTACCTATGTTTTTAACTAAATGATCTTCCTAAGTATGTTTAACTTGTATTACAAAGGTTTTCAATCTTGGGCATCTAGAGACTGGATTCTCTGTTTGACTCACAGTGATAATTGTTTCTGTTAAAAATTTGTTTCAAACCTGACTATTAACCAATTATGGGAGAAAACTCTTTAAGTTGAATTGTCAATGTACTCAATTTATATATATTCATTCCTGATACTGAGTTTTCTAGCATTTTTTTTCCCTGTTTTGTTTAGAAGTGATACTTGTGGTAAAATATCTGATTATTTCCATTACTGTTGCAGCTTACTAGGAAAATGGAGGTAACCTTTCACTAAAATTCTGAAGTTTTATTAATAACTTAGATTTTGAATATGGATTTCTTTTTATCAACATAAAAATATTTTTCTCTCTGTAGAGAATATAGAATAATGAAAAGATTTCCTTTTGTTATTTATAAATGTCATTTTAAACTGAGCCTTGAAAGTTATTTTTGTGAAGATGGGGACATTCTTTTTCAGTTATTAAAAGTGATAGCCATTGCTCCTTTAACCAAACCTATTTTAGCAGCCTCCTACTCATGGTCTTGTACCTAATGAACATACACAATCTGTTAGCTGTGTAACTTCTTAATATTTGCACATAATCATTAGATCCTCATGAAACTGCTTGTGTAGGAGGAGTGGTTATTAAAAATTATTACCTAATGTTCATTGAAATCTGATTAGACACTGTGCTCTATTCTGAGAGGTTTAGGTACATTTCCATTGTTATGAAAATTTAACCTTGTGAGGTAGATGCTACGGTCTT
This sequence comes from Arctocebus calabarensis, assembly GCA_963573935.1. Classification (NCBI taxonomy): domain Eukaryota; kingdom Metazoa; phylum Chordata; class Mammalia; order Primates; family Lorisidae; genus Arctocebus; species Arctocebus calabarensis. Next base: position 1,401 of record CAUYON010193225.1, read on the forward strand.
CATTTTACAGATGGGACCTTGTACAAGTAAGTTTCTTAACATCTCTTTGAAAGATGTAAGCAGTGGTGCCCAAAGGCCACAGTAGAGATGTACAGGTTTATTGAAAGGTGAGGGTGAACTGCCTGGCCAGTGCAAAGGTGGCGTCTGTACATTGAAATCTGTTAGAGACCCCTTTTATATGGGGCAATAGTGGTTAGGCAAATTCCATAGCTTGCCTGGTAAAGTTAGGGTCTTTTGGTGGGATATCTGGGGTTGAAAACCAACCAGATCCTTTGTATCTTTTTGTCTTAGGAGGAGAGGAGGAAGGGAAAGGGTTCATGTGTGGCTGTGTTAGGCCTCCCAACACTCCTCATCCGTATCTGCCATATTCTTCTTTAAGTCCAACTCTTCTGCATATAACCTCATCCTTATGAGACATTGTTCTTGAAATTCTGTTTTGTTTTGTTTTTTTCCTACATCATCAGTTTTTTCTTTCTACTGGATTATTCCTAGTAGCATACAAACATGCTATTTCTCTCTTCTTAAAAAAAAAAAAAGGCAAAAACAAAATTAAAAAAACAAACCTCTTGATCTCACTTTCCTTCTGGCTGTACTTCTAGCCTTCTAGTTGTACTATTTCTTTTTTTCCTTTTAGTGCAAAACTCCTCATTAGTTACATGTATTAACTGTCTAATGGTATTTCTTTTCTTTTGAATCCATTCCAATTTGGTTTTTACGCTGTCACTCCACTAAGATTGCTTTTATTTAGGTTATTGTAAAAGTAATTGCGTTTTTTGCATTATTGAAATTTGCCATTCAATACTGGGGAATGCATTCTTAAATAAATGTGGTTATATTGTTTATAATTTATGTTTTTTTGTTAATGACTTATTGCTTATTTTGGACTATGGAAATGATATTAGACAAAAAGCAAATTTGAGTGATTTCCTTACTCAAGCTCAAAATGGGTTGTAAAGCCATTTTGGGGAGACGGCTAGTAACATCAGCAACGCATTTAGCCCAGGAACTGTTAATGATTGTACAGGGCAGTCGTGGTTCAAGAAGTTTTGAAAAGAGAGGAGAGCCTTGAAGGTGAGTGTAGTGGCTGTTGTTGGAAGTTGATAAACCAATTGAGAGCAAACATCAAAGCTGATCTTTTGAAAACTAGACAAGAAATTGCTGAAGAACTCAACCATTTTTACTGTTGGTCAGCATTTGAAGAGGATTGGAAAGGTGAAAAAGCTCAGTGAGGAGGTGCCTTTAGAGCTGACTAAAAATCAGAACAGTTGTCATTTTCAAGTGTCATCTCTCCCTTTTTATTTTTCTTTTTGAGACAAGAGTCTTCTTTTGTCACTCTTGGTAGAGTGCTGTGGCATCATAGCTCACAGCAACCTCTAACTTTTGGGCTCAAGCGATCCTCTTGCCTTAGCTTCCCAAGTTACTGGGACTACAGGTGCCCACAGACCTGGCTCTTTATTTAGAGATGGGGTCTCGCTGTAGCATAGGCTGGTAGGGAACTCTTGAGCTCAGGCAATCTACCTGCCTCAGCCTCCCATAGTGATAGGATTATAGGCGTGAGCCACCGTGCCCAGTCCACACGTGTGTCATCTTTTTGTTGTACCCAACAACAGTGAACCATTTCTCGCTTGGATTATGATGTATGATGAAAAATAGATTTCATGTGACAACCACCTCGGTGGTTGGACTGAGCAGAACCTCCAAAGCACTTCCCAAAGCCAAATTTGCACCAACAAAAGGTCATGGTGACTGTTTGGTGGTCTGCTACCATCTGATACACTACAGCAGTGGTTCTCAAACTTCCTAATATCGTGATGTATTTTCATTGTTACAAAGGGGTCACAACCCACAGGTTAAGAACCCCTGCACTATAGCTTTCTGAATCCTGGTGAAAGGTTATATCTGAGAGGTTTGCTCAGCAAATCTATGAGATACTCTGAAAACTGCAACACCCGCAACCAGCGTCAGTCAACAGAGAGCGCACAATTCTCCATAACACTCAACCACACCCTTCAAAAGTTGAATGAATTGGGCTGTAAAGTTTTGCCTCATCCACCATGTTCTCCAGACCTTTCGCTGACATACTACCACTTTTTCAAGCATCTCGACTTTTTGTAGGGAAAATGCTTTCACAACCAGCAGGATGCAGAAAAGAGTTCGTCAGATTCCAAAGCACAGATTTTTATGCTACGGGAATAAACTTATTTTTTGCTGGCAACAATGTTTGGTTGTAAATAGTTCCTATTTTGATTAATAAAGATGTGTTTGAGCCTAGTTATAATTATTTAAAATTCATGGTACAAAACTGCGATTACTTTTGCACCAATCTAAGTAACAACATCACTAGTTTGTAGAATGTGTAATTAGTATCATATGAAGGAAGGACACTATGCTTAATGACAAAAGCCTGGACACGCTCAAATATCTATTAATAAACCATAGTACTTCCATATCATGGAAATTATGTGTTTACCTAAAAGAATAGGGAAGATGTCTTTATACTGGCAGGGTATATTAAGTGTGAAAACAGGGTGCAGGAGAGTAAGTATAGTGCACTTTTATATAAGAAAATAAGGAAAATAGGGAAGTGTTATATTATTAAAAATAAATGATAGAAGGGTAATCCAAAATTATAGGGAAAGGGGCAGAGACAGAAACTAAACTTTAAATACACCTCGTTCTGTAGTTTTTACTTTATTACCATGTATGTTGTAATTTGGAAACACCCCAAAATTAAAAAAGAAAAAGTCCCTAAATGGAAACACAAGAATTTAACAATGTCAAGATGGTGACATAGCTACAAAAATTATTTCAAGTAACTGAAACATAGCATTTTGAGTGTGTGTATCCTAAGGGTAGAAAAAAGCCACAAAAAAACTTTGTTCAATATTGAATTTGTATTGATCTTGTTATTTTGAAATTACATGTAGTAGAATAAAACAAGTCTGTTTGCTAATGGCATATGTTTATTAATGTCATTAGCAAGCAAGATTTTTAAGGATGAGAGAAATTACAAATAAAATGAATGAAAACTACTATATAATTTAATGGGAAATGTCAATATGAATTTAGGATTTAAGTTTCTCTTTCTAAAAAATACACACTTTCTCTGCTCATTGAAGAATCTTAGAATGAGTGGCAAGTAACAATCATCACTTATTACTCCCAGGTTTTGGACTTCAGATACCATTTCCCATTAAAAAAAAAAATGAAGGCTCCTGGAGCATTGGGTGATTCCATGTCTGGGGTAAGAAAGGTGGAAAATGAACCTGGGGCATTTTGTGCTTGAAAGCAAGGAAGCTGTTAGAGAAGATAAGTCCTGTAAAAATGACATAGGAGTGAAGTGAAGGGACTCCTACTATTCAAAGATGGCACAGTTTGAGGATGTAAAAAAATGATGGCACGTCATTGAAAAGCAAAAATCACAAGCTAATAATGACACTTAAAAAAAGTAAAACCCCTAACTCATTGTCACTTCTGGGTTGCTTGGGCAGTCACCTTGAAAACTGACGAAGAGAAACCCTGTGCATCTTTGCTACCTTTCCTGTATCGACCAATAACCAAACAGTTGATGAGGCAAAGTTCTTTTAGAAGAAGTTCTTTTAGAAGTTTATTAACACAGTTAATAAATGTAGAAGGAATTATAGAGTCAGAAAAATAGTAGTTTTCTACTTATGAAATAACAGATTTAGGTAGTTGAACCTCAGATAACTAATAAGGTTGACGGGAACTATGTAAGGGATAGATCAGGCTGACAGCGTTGGAACCCACTCTTCAGTCCTAACATCACTAAAAGTAGATTAGCCAACCAATCCATATGTAGTACTCTTGTCAAAAAAAAGAAATCTGAATCTAGTTGACCCTCTGGAATCTAACCGCATTATACAGGAACTAGTTACAGGAGCATGCTACACAATACTAGGAGGATGTAGTCATCCAAAACAGACTGGGAAATTCTACAAGACAAACATGACTTCTTCAACAAATAAATAGAATGGGAAAAATTAAAAGGAAGTGGAAACTATTAAAAGATTAAAAGAGAACAACTCAATATTTTTAAAAAAAAATTATGTATATGTTACGGGTTAACATAAAATACGTTGACCTGTTTGTAGCTGATGCCAACTTAATTTCAATTTTTATATAAAAACTATATACTTATCCCCACCTCACCCTTTGTGTTATTGATGTCACAAACTTCATCTTCTTATTGTGTATTTGGATTTCTAAAATACTTTTATCTTACTTCTCTGTGAAAATTAACAGTGATGTGAATCATCATAAGCACTACCATTTCCAAATTATAGTACTATGCATTTGTCTGTATTTCACCCTTATCAGTAAGCTTTCATATGCTTTGTGCTGCTGTTTAGCATCCTTTCATTTCAACTCAACAATTTTTGGGAGCCAGGTCTAGTGGTCATAACTACCTCAGCTTTTGTTTATCTGGAAAAGTCTTTATCTTACTTTTATTTCTGAAGGATAGTTTTGCCAGATATAGTAGTCCTATTTTCATAACTGTTTACCAGATTGATTTATTTTATTTCAGATTAATATAAGAGTACATACAATTGGGTTACATTGTTGAGTTTGTTAGATAACGTCCTCAGTTGTAGTTGAGTACTTCACCCAGGAGTTGTGCCATATATCCCCAGTATTATACCCATTAGGTGGGAGCAAGCTCCCCTTTTCTGCCCCTCCTTTGTACTTAAATTTAATTGTGTTTTTCTTTCATGTGGACCTGTAGTTCATCTGCTAGTTTCAAATTAGTGTTGAGTACGTGGGGTACTTGCTTTTCCATTCTTGAGATAACTTTACTAAGAAGAATGTTCTCCAACTCCATCTAGGTAAATAAAAAGATGTAAAGTCTCTTTTTTATGGCTGAATAGTATTCCATGGTATATCTATGTATGTATGTATGTATGTATGGATGGATAGGTGGATGAATGTCTTGTCTATCTGTCTATTCATCCATGGGTTAATGGGCACTTGGGTTGTTTCCATATCTTGCCAATTGTGGATTGAGCTGCTATAAACATTCGAGTGCCAATGTTGTTAAGGTAAAATTATTTTTTTTCTTTTGGGTAGATACCAAGTAATGGGATTGTGGGATCAAATGGAAGGCCTACTTTTAGATTTTCCATAGGACAACCCAATTTCATATGTGAACTTTGATTTTTCCACAGGACAACCCAATTTAATATGTGAACTTCTGATTTAAACCATCTCTAAAAACCATTTTTGAGCAAGTGGGAAAAGTTGAGCTGCACGGAATATGACATAATAAACTATTTATTTTGTTTAATGTGATAACATTATGGTTTTTTAAAAAAATTCCTATGTTTTTACAGGAGAAAAGAGATGATGTATGATATTTAAAATATGTATTGTACTGTTACTTATTCTTTTTTAAAATTTCAGATTGATACAACAGTACATATATTTAGATTACCTTGTTTTCATTCTAAGGTAAAGTTCTAGTTATAGTTGAGCCCTTTCCCAGGGGGATATGCTGAGCACCTTCCCATTGGGCACATTGGTGAGATCCTGCCAATCACTCTCCCTTGACCCCTCTTCCTCTCCCCCTCCTTGCTCGTACCTCTCACTAGATTAGACTAGTGTTTTTCTTTCATGTGGGCATGTAGTTGTTTACATATTGGTTTCATATTAGTATTGAGTGCATAGGTACTTTTCTTTCCATTACTTTAAAAATATAGTACTGTCTTCTAAAAAGAAATACACGGGAGATGAAAAAAGAATAGGAGAATGTATGTAATTGTTGAAGCTGGGTATTTTTTGAAGATGGGGGTTCACTTTATTCCTTATTCTTTGTGTATGTTTGAGAATTTTTACATAGTAAAAAAAAGTTTCATAAAAAGAGACTAGTGTCCTTTATATAGAGTGATGATGGGCCATAGAAGCATCAATTAATTAAATATTTGGTGTAAAAGCAATTGTTTATGATGGCCGTAATACTTACTAAACTTCTTTAGGTTCCAGTTGAAGTAGTAAGTACATTGGAGAAATTTATAAAGCATTCGCTAATTCATTTTTCTAAATATAAATTGAATACTAAGTAGACAGGAATTAAATCATTCACTGTCTACTTAGTATTCAACTTATATTTATATAATTTACCATTCAATGTCTGTAAGAATACAGGAAAAAACAAACTCAGTGTCTCCTATTATACTCTCACAACACTTAATACAGAATACTTCTGTGACCTTTGTTCATCACAATATGTGGAGATTTTTCCCCTCCAACAAGCAAGCAATTTTGTAGATCTTTCTCTTTAGGATACACCATTTGGATGTCCTCTAATTCATTTCAATTCTGGTATTGTCTACCTGGATATAGCATCCGATCCCACAGTTTGAGGCTCCAGTCCCATAAAACTGTCCTTCACTTTAACTACCAGTTGCAAGCATGGTTGTGGTCTGTGCTTTTGACCAAACATTTATAAGTCAGGTTTTCATGATCCCCTCCTTGGATTCAATTAATTTGCTAGTGTAGCTCATAGAACTCAGGGAAACACTTTACATACATTTACCCATTTATTATATAGAATATTACAAAGGACACAGATGAACAGACAGATGGGAGAAGCATAAGAGGACAGCTGGCAGAAGGGGCATGGAGCTTCCATGCCCTCTCTGGGAACACCACTCCCTAGGTACCTCTACCTGTTCCGCTATCCTGGGTTCCCAGACTCAGTTATTTTGGATTTTTATGGAAGCTCCTTTAGGTAGGCATGATTGATTAAGTCATTTGCCTTTGGTTTATCAGCTCAATCTTCTGGGCCTCTGAGGCTCAGAGGTTGGGCTCAACCTCCCAACTTTCTGAGGAGTGGGACTAAAAGTTGTTTCTCTGACAAACATCCCCTATGCTGAGGCAATCTAGCCCTCCAACCCTAATCCATATTAGCACACAGAACACACTTATCAATCCAGAGTTCCAAGGCTTTTAGGAGCTACATGGCAGGAAACATAATGAAGACCAAATATATTTATTGCCCAATACCACAGTTCCGCATTCATTATTTATACACAGTAGAACCTCCGTAGCTGACCACCTCCTTCTGTTGGCCTAATTTTCAAAGACTACACATGCACCACATATATGTATCAGTACAGTAGGCCGACTTCCTTACGTTGACCAGTTTGTTGAAGTCCCTTGGGTGATGAAGTTACACAGGTTCTACCGTGTATTGATCAAAGTTTCTTGTATTATATTTGGTTGTTTATATAGAGGAATTTGTACATGCAAATTTTAAGAATGGCTTGCTCACCATGCTTCCAAGAGAAGCTAAGATTATGTGTAAGAGTTAAGTATTTTGGAAGGATAGCTGTATCTTTCCATTGGTCTTTGGTGCATAAGAACTCCTGAACCACAAATCTTAATATGACAGTTTCTTTTGTGGCTATTTTTAATATAAGACCTTTTTGTAGTAGCATGTTGCATATATAATTTGCTTAAAAATTATTATAGTTGTGGCTTGGATTGGCGTATTTAACAGTTGATGATTTAGTTATTTTTATTTTTTATTTTTTTTGAGACAGAGTCTCACTTTTTACCCTGTGTAGAAAGCTGTGGCGTCATAGCTCATAGCAACCTCAAACTCTTCAAGCAATCCTTTTGCCTCAGCCTCCCAAGTAGCTGTGACTATAGGCGCCTACCACAACCCCCAGCTAATTTTTAGAGGTGAGGTCTTGCTCTTGCTAAAGCTAGTCTTGAACTTGTGAGCTCAAGCAATCCACTCGCCTCAGCCTCCTAGAGTGCTAGGATTACAGGCGTGAGCTACCACGCCTGGCTAGTTATTTGTTTTAATAGAATTCAAGGACCAGTGTTTGTTTCTTAGTTACGAAATAGACCTTAAGGGGACTATATACAAATGCTTTCATTTTAAATAATGGTAGGGATGTGAACATTTAGCAGATTTACTTTAAGTACAAAGTATGACAGATAACTAAAACATACTTTGTATTCTGGATTTCATATAGAAATGACAATTGAATCTGCATGTACTTATATTGATTTTCTTTAGTCTTGTGTGCTTGATAAATGTACAAAGGTATTCCTGAGTGGCAGGAATAATAAAAACTAGAATAGTTATGTCAAGTTGTAAATCCAAATGGCTCTTGAATTAAAACCAGTAAGTTGTTCTGCATGTTAGTAAAGTAGAACATAAATCTTAGTTATACAGTTTTGATTAAAAATACTAAGAAAATAATGCAGAATAACTCTGGTGACCTTGAAATTTTATTCTAGTGTTAACTTTTAAAATAAAGCCAGTCACTTTCTCATTTTTATAGTCTGGAAGGTTTTTTTTTTTTCTTTTTTGTGACAGAGCCTCAAGCTGTCAACCTGGACAGAGTGCTATGGCATCACAGCTCACAGCAACCTCCAATTCCTGGGCTCAAGCGAGTCTCCTGCCTCCGCCTCCCGAGTAGCTGGGACTACAGGCGCCCGCCACAACGCCCGGCCATTTTTTGGTTGCAGCTGTCATTGTTGTTTGGTGGGCCCGGGGGCTGGATTCGAACCCACCAGCTCAGGTGTATGTGGCTGGTGCCTTAGCCCATTGAGCCACAGGCGCTGAGCCAAGTCTAGAAGGTTGTTAAAAATTTATTTATTTAGATTTTGGGTTAATAGGAGGATACATATGACTAGGTTACATTGTTTGCATTTGTTAAGGTAAAGTTGGACTTGTAGTTGAGTCCTTCACCGATATACCTGTACATTGTACCTGTTAGGTAGGAAATTACTGAACCCTCTCCTCACCTTCTTGAATTTAATCATGTTTTTCTCTCATGTGGGCCTGTAGTTGTTAATCTCCTAGTTTCAGTTTAGTATTGAGTAAATGGGATGCTTGCTTTTCCATTCTTGAGATTCTTTACGTAGGAGAATGTTCTCCAAATCCTTCTAGGTAAATAACAGTCTCTATCCTTTTTTTTTTAATGGCTGAATGTTTTTTAATGGTAGTCATAGTGCATTGCATTACAACCTTGAAAAGACAAACTTCCAGTTTACCTCTTTTTCCTCAAGTTCTTTTTAATATAGTAATCTGAATTTTATTTTAGCTATGTGTAAGTGCTGCCATTTGCTGAGGTCTAAAATGCGTTAAGTAGAATTAGGAAAAATAAAAATTCTTTAATTATGTCAGTTTTCTGCTTATTTGTGCCAAAAGGGAATTTTATTTTGCCTATATTTAGGCACGCTATTCCCAGCCTTCGATATGTCTAATTAGAAAAGTTGAATTCTTTTCTTTGTCCCATTTTTTAGTTGACGAAGGATCAGAGATTGGTGTATTCGGGCAGACTGCTTCCCGATCATCTGCAGCTGAAAGACATTCTCAGAAAAGTAAGCTTGTCTACCACTCTTTGATGCCAGATACAGTCAAGTGTGAGAGGAGATGTGTTCTACAGTTTTATCTAGCCAGTTCAGCTTTTAATACTTAAAATCAACCTCTTAGAGTAGTGTAACAGATAAAGATAAATTAGAAAGTGAAGACCGTGATAATTTCTGATTACTTTAGGTAACAGTTGTATATATATCTATCTAATAGCTAACTCCGAACTAGAAGCATATATTTATGTTCATATGTCATCTTTTTTTCTTTTTTTTATTAAATCACAGCTGTGTACATTAATGCAATCGTGGGGTACAATGTGCTGGTTTTATATACAATTTGAAATATTTTCATCAAACTAGTTAACATAGCCTTCATGGCATTTTCTTAGTTACTGTGTTAAGACATTTATATTCTGCATTTAGTAAGTTTCACCTGTACCCTTCTAAGATGCACCGTAGGTGTGGTCCCACCAATTACCCTCCCTCCATCCAGCCTCCCCCCCCCTTTTACTCCTTTCCCCCTATTCTTGTGCTATAATTGGGTTATAGCTTTCATAGGTATCCAATGTACTCAGCCCTACTATGAAACTATTTGTCATCTTTCTTAAGAAAAGCTATTGACTTATTCAAGAGTAGAAGTACAAGAGTAGAATGTTCAGTAGTGGTAAAGGATTTTCATTGATAATAATCTTTCCTCTAAATCCCCTTTTAACTAAACTATATGACATTTCAATACAAACTGCTTGGTTTGGAAGTTTAATTTCAGGACAGGAAATAGAATGAAGCCCAGTTATCTAATTTCGAATGCTTGTGCTCAGAGCTAAAATGTATTTCCATATAGTGTTTTTGACAAAATTTCCGTATAGTTTTTGACAAAATCAACCTGAATGCTATTGTGATTATTATCATGGCAGCTTTTCATTTGTGGAATTTATAGTTTTAGAACTTTTTAGCATTTGGAATGCTGCTTTTTTAATTTGTGAATATAGCAGAATTGAATAGCTTTTATGTTTTGTCTTAGATCTTTTACTTAATGCTTAATGTTGTTCTAGTTACTCTTAATCTGATTTAGAATATCTGAAACCATTCCTGTCTGTTTATGATCACCTGTGGGAAACTTAAAAAAAAATCTTAGTATATTCCTTCTGGTTAGCTAGCTGACATTTTAGCTCTCCAGTGTGACTTCTTGTCATTTCATTTTAATTATGTAGTTTCAGATTTCAAAAATGGCTTAATACCTATCCCCTCTAAAATAGTGAATTCACAGCAGATTATTTTTTTCTTTCTCAATAGACTTTATTTTTTGGAACTATTTTAGGTTTTATAGCAAAATTGAGCAAGAAGGTACAGAAATTTCTCATGTGTTCACTGCTCTCACACATGCACAGTTTGCCACACTATCACCACCTCTTAATGGAATGGTACATTTATTACAATCAGTGAACCTACATTGGCATATCTGTACGTGGTAGTACCCAAAGTTTTTAGTTTATAGTTTATATGGTGTTGAACATACTATGGGTTTTACAAATGTATCATGACATATACTCACCGTTATAGTATCATATGTAATAGCTCTAAAAACCTCCATGTAAAACCTGTTCACTTTTTTGCTACCCTTAAGCTTAAGCCTTTCTACTATCTGCTCTTTGAAAGACAGATATATTTATTATTTTAACCCAAAGACAGCTTGAATCTGCATATGAATACTTTTTTTTTATTTTAAAAATTTATTTTTGTGTTTTTAATATGCTGAGAACTCAGTCTAAACAGGTATAAAATGAAAAGTAATTCTCCTTCCTACATATTGTCCCCAGGCCCTGGCACAGAGGCAGCCATTGTTACAAGTTTTCTGTGTGCTCCTCCTCCAAGACAGTCTATATGTGGAGAAATAATGAATACTTTTTAAAAAGGCTTTTACTGCCAGAAATGGTTTCAGATGAGGTGACTTAAAATCAAAACTGCTTCAGTCAAGAACTGTTGTTTCTAGTTCGTTCTTTTTTTTCTTTTGCAATTTTTGGCTGGGGCTGGGTTTGAACCCGCCACCTTTGGCATATGGGGCCGGCGCCCTACTCCTTTGAGCCACAGGTCAAAAACTGCAAATAAAAAAAGAACTGTTGTTTCCCTTAAAAAAAATATTTCAATAATATGTTTACATTTTGAATGGAGCTTTGAACTATTTTGTTAAAATCAATGTATTACTTTTTATTGTTTAGTTAAATGCTGTATTAGCTTTCTGTGTTTAGTTATTAAATGTTTTACAGAATTATTCCCAAAGTTTAATGGACAGTGTGAGTTGTGATTAATATGACCTTTTGAAACTAGGTTTCTAAGTAAACATCTGATACTTGGATGCTTTTTTTATTCCCTTTGAGAAGCTAAGGGGACATTGTATTGTAACTCAAGAATGCTTCAGTCTACTTGTTAGGCGTGCCTCAGGTAAAGCTGTCTCTGAAGCCTTTTCTTAGCTTCTTTCTCTAACCTCCTAATGTAGTTGCAGTTTGTGCTTTTCAGTTTAGTGCAAAAGACTGTATTATGTATTTCTTTATTATACTCTGAGGCACTAGTCTGATCTCTTAACAGTTTTGTGAGCCACTTTAATAAGGAGGGGACTGACTCTTACTGGGTTCATCTCAGAATTAAGCACAATTCAAGGTTCACGGTGAACAGTTGATACAGTTTCTAGTAGCTTTGTTTCCCTTTCTCACCAGTGACCATCTTTTCTTTCTTCTTGCCTCCTTTATCATCCTCTTGTTTTCTTTTCTCTTTTTAAATTGCTGACTCATTCTTTATTTTTTTCTGTCCTCCTTTATTTTCTCTTTTCTTTCTCCATCTTATTTATCAGCTTTATGTCTGAAGTATAAACATACTGATGATCTTACTAAGCTAAAAGCCTCATTTAGAATATTTTCTTGCAGTCATAGTTATAGGTTTATGGAAACACATGAAATATTTATAGAATATAGCCTAAATATAATATTTGCTTTTTATCTGTGTATAAATATTATAGGTAAAAACAGTTTTTGAGTTAAAAAACAGTAACAAACTATGTATCACTTTGTCAAAATTAAGGCCAATGAGATTATGATGAAGTTATTTGAGTTTCTGTTACAGTGGCTAAGTCTCAAATTTTTTTTATTTAGAGTTTGTGGACCTAAACACCTTCAAGGTGACTCTTAGTTCTGATACTAATGTGCTAGCTGGATATTTCTATATTGAAATAATAAGATTGTGTTTACACAACTTTACAGCATTGATTGCATCAAGGCTAGTTGGTATGCAAATAATACTTTTAAGATAGCAATTACTGATTATTTTTAGACCATTTTCAAGCTTGGAGAAAGTACTGAATTCAGAAATGGCCCCCAATATTAAAATGAAAACAGTTTCAAATGATAAATATTTATTACTTACAAAATGTTGAGGCTGGGAAGGAACTTAATTTTTGACTTAAATATTTCAGCTTAGCTACTGACTTTTTGAACTGTACATTTGCAGTATTACCCTTTAAATGTAATCTTCTTCAATTTTAGCAAGATGAGTATCATATGGTTCATCTAGTATGTACTTCTCGGACTCCTCCCAGTTCTCCAAAATCCAGCACCAATAGAGAAACTCATGAAGCACTGGCATCCAGCAGCAATTCTGTGAGTTGTTTGGGAAGGAGTAAACACTGAAGTTTCCTGATTATCTCTTTTTGCCTTTAAAAACTAAATGAAAAACAAAACAATTAGAACTTATGGGTTTTGAAAAACTGTAGTTTAGCCATTTAAAATTTGTCTTTAGAGAACCTAATACACAGTTATACCTTGAAGCCTATTCACCATAAGTTATAATTTGCTATGTGATGAGTTAGTAATTAATTCAATTTTTAGGAGTTTAATTACTAGTATGTTCAGAAAGCGGAGTTATGATAGGATTACATAATATAAATGCTCAGGCCAGTGAAGTTTTAGAAATATTTAATATAATCTAATATAGTATATTTTATTCAAGGTGGATTAAATTATTTACATTTTATGTACCTATATCTTCTTTTTTTTTTTGAGACAGAGCCTCAAGCTGTCACCCTGGAGAGAGTGCTGTGGCATCTCAGCTCACAGCAACCTCCAACTCCTGGGCTCAAGCGAGTCTCTTGCCTCCACCTCCCAAGTAGCTGGGACTGCAGGCACCCACCACAACGCCCGGCCATTTTTTGGTTGCAGCTGTCGTCGTTTGGCTGCCCAGGCTGGACTTGAACCCATCAGCTCAGGTTTATGTGGTTGGCACCTTAGCCACTTGAGCCACAGGTGCCGAGCTTATCTAGATCTTGACTAGATTACTTGGGCAAGGATTTTGTTTTAAAAAATAGAGTAGAGGCTTGGTGCCTATGCTAAGTGTTTAGGGTGCTAGCCACATACATGGAGGCAGGCGAGTTTGGACCCAGCCCATGCCTGCTAAACAACAATGACAACTGCAACAAAAAAAAATAGCCAGGTGTTGTGCTGGGTACCTGTAGTCCCAGCTACTTGGGAGGCTGAGGCAAGGAAATTGCTTAAGCACAAGAATTAGAGGTTGCTGTGAGCTGTGATGATACAGCACTCTACAGAGGGTGATATAGTGAGACTATCTCAAAAAAAAAAAAATTAGTGGAGATAGGTGTGGTGGTTCACACCTATAAACCTAGCCCTTTGGGATGCCATGGTGGGTGGATCCTTTGAGTCCAGGTTGGAGTTTCAGACCAACCTGAACAAGAGTGAGACCCATTCTCTACTAAAAATAGAAAAACCAAACTGTGGTTGGTACTGTGGTTGGTAGTTCTTGTTACTTAGAAAGCTGAGGCAAGAGAATTGCTTGAGGTAAAGAGTTTGAGATTCCTGTGCTGTGATACCGTGACACCCTACCCAGGGTGACAGAGTGAGACTTTGTCCTGAAGGAAGGAAGGGAGGGAGGGTGGATTTGGGCATACATTCCACTTGCAGGGGAAGACTTAATGTATTCATCTCTTTTAAAGTTGAGTATTTGTTTCTCCCTTCTTATTTTTCCATCTGCCTAACACTGTTTTGGAAATACTTTATAATAGTAGAACTTTTTAGCTTAGGGATTTCTACAGATTTTAAAGATATTATCCCTAATTGTTTTGTATTAAATTCCTTTTGGTTTTTCATAAAAGCTTCATGTGACACCTTTGGGAGTAAGAAGATAGAGATGATTAGAAGCTTGCTTTAAACTTCTTAAGCAGGCAGGGAACTTTTTTACTGCTAAGTATGTTTTCTTTCTTGTCAAGAATCTAGGCTGGGTGCCGTGGCTCACTGTAATCCCAGCACTTTGGGAGGCTGAGGTGGGAAGATGGCTTGAGACCAGGACTTCTAGACCAGTATGCCCAACATAGCAAGATCTTTACAAAAAAATTAAAAAAAAATTAGCCTGTCATGATGGCATAGTAGATTAACCTGTAGTTCTAGCTACTCAGAAGGGTAAGAAAGGAGGATGAGCCTTGTATCCAGGAATTTGAGCCTGCAGTGATGTGATAGCTAGATGACAGAGTGAGATCCTATCTCTAAGAAAAAAAAAAAAAAAACCAGAATCTAGCCAAAACTTAGAGGCAAGTGACAAGTGGCAGAAGTAATAACTATTGGAAGATGTTTTAATAGATGCCAATTAACTGCTTCTTTAAGAAACTAGATCCTCCAGTTGCTATGTTTAATTTAGTAAGGTCTCAATGGTAAATATTTTCTGGTACTAGCCACAGGAATTTAGCTTACATTAAACTGAAATTTCTTTGTCAGAATACCTGCCAGTCTTCATATGGTTCCTACATTGGCTTAAGAAGGGAAAATTCTGAATTGGCACAGAAGTTTGATTTGTGATCTTTGGACACAGTTTTATTGCTCTGTTTTTGTTGGAAAAGAACTTAACTGACTTGTCCGTTGGGTTGCACAGTCATGATTTTGTATCATTATATAGATATTTGTTTTTTTCACTGTGTGTTATGAAAATATAGTATCAAAGGAAAGTTAAGTTGAATTCCCTTTAATTTTTCATGGCTCGGAAATTTCAGAGGTATTTCAAAAAGTCAGAGCTAATCGTGAAAGATCATCTGTAATAAGGTCAGAAATCATTAGTCTTAAAGAATTGAAATTGTGCTACCAAATGACTAGGCACGCTTTTCCTCTGTTAATTGTGTTAATGAACACTATATTATGATGTCCTGTTTAATGAGACATCTCGCCAAAAAAGAAGCCTTGCCAAGTTTATGTCCCTAAGAATAAAAGTGTTTATTAAGATATTTGGTATCTATGTTGTGTGAAGTAACATGTTAAAGTTTTCATTAGTTTTGCAAAAGACCAGCATGCTTGGAACCTTTCACAAGGCAAGGCTTAGGATGCTGGACATGTAGGACATCCTGTCAGTAGGAAGGCAGTCCAGGTCAATGCAAGTTTAACAGACATGGAAGGACGTTAAAATAATATTGTAGTAAGCTTTTTAAAGTAGAAGAACTATACTTGATATAATGTGTAATAGTGTTTTAAATTTACATAAAATACTTGACAAACTGTTTTCAAACAGCAATAAATTGGGGTAGTTTTCAGGAGTTATTTTTTTTAAAGTTATTGAATCTATTAGTTACTGACATCATTTGATCATGAGAATTTAAAACTCCTGATTGGTATTTTGTTCATTTTATAAAAAAACATTATTTGTTGATGGCATTTTTAAAATGAATTTTAATACTGAAGGAAATCTTGAAAATCTAGTCTAATTTCATTACTCCTTGTTAATGTCAGAGGTAACAATAAATTGTGGATCTTTGATACCCAGCCCATTCCTCATTCTTTTAAACCAGTGTATTACTGATAGCATGTAGTAGTAGTACATTATTTGGCACATAGTAACTATTTAAACATATCAGTAATTAGTACCATTTATTGGATACTTTCTGTGTGTTTAGACATAATGAAAAGAGCTTTGCTTCATTAATTTAATCATATAAAAGGAGTTTTTATGAATTAATTTAATCCTTACAATTTAATATGATACCTTGTATTTAATACGCTAACTTGTATTTTGTATTCCTCTGCTTCTCAGTCTTTTCTAGTTGAGAAATGGAATACCATTGGTTTTTTTGTTTGTTTGTTTGTTTTTTTGAGACAGAATTTTACTCTATTGCCCTGGGTAGAGTGCTGTGGCATCATAGCTCACAGCAACCTCAAACTCTTGGGCTCAAGCGATCCTCCTGCCTCAGCCTCCTGAATAGCTGGGACTACAGGCACCTACCACAACGCCCAGCTAGGAATACTGTTGTTTAATTAAGTATTTTTGACTTTAGTAATTATCTGTTATCAACTGGACACGAGATTTAAAATGGTAAATTTCTAAAATTCAGTTATTCCACAGTGATTGCATGATACATTTTTAGTAATATGTATGTAATTTCATGATTGTAATTAATTAAATCTCCTTGGAAAATTATTATCTTTCTGTTTTTAGAGTTCAGATCATTCAGGATCAACAACTCCATCATCCAGTCAAGAAACTTTGTCTTTAGCTGCTGCTTCCTCAGAAGGATTGAGGCAGCGAACCCCTTCACAAGCACAAACTGACCGAGCACAGAGCCATCAGTTCCCATATGTAATGCAAGGGTAAGTGAAATTGTGGTAGCTGTGGGTCATAATTGGCCTTCCTAAAAATGAATTACTTTCAGTTTTCACTGTTGCTTCTTTGCAGTAATTAAAATATATTTGAAGTTTATTCATGTACTTGATTTCATAGTTATAGAGCTAGAGGGTTCAGGAGGGCTTTTGAAAGCTGGTCGTACATCAGAATCATGTAGGGCAGTGCTTTTGAATCTTTAATGCTTCTACTAATCAGTCATTGGGGATCTTGTTAAGATGCAGGTTCTGACCCAGCAGGTCTGATGGGGCCTAAGATTCTGCATTTCTAACAAGCTTGCCGGTGATGCTGATGCTTCTAATGCTTGGACCACACTTTGGATAGCAAAGATCTAGGGAACTAAAAAATATATATATATATTTGAGACAGAATCTCACTATGTCACCCTCTGTAGAGTTCTGTTGCGTCACAGCTCACAGCAACCTCTAACTCTTGTGCTTAAGCAATTCTCTTACCTCAGCCTCCAAAGTAGCTGGAACTACTGGTGCCTGCCACAACTCCTGGCTACTTTTCTGTTGCAGTTGTCATTGTTGCTTGGCTGGCCTGGGCTGTGTTTGAACCTGCCAGCCTCAGTGTATGTGGCTGGTGCTGTAACCACTGTGCTACGGGCACTGAGCCTAGGTAACTAAATTTTTAAAAACTCAATTTCATTGTAGATATACTCCATTTAGTCTTCAGGGGAATGGGTAGGTGAGTGATGATGCACTTAGAAAAATATAGGTCCTAGCATTCTGTTTTTAAAAAGTTGCATAGGTATTTCTGATCAGCCAGTCTTGGTAACAACTGAGGTAGAGTAAAACCATAGTGTATTACAAGGATGTGCTAACCATTACATGTTATTCAGAATCTTTGTTGTAATACACATTGAGAGTTTCATATAGGAGTTTTCTCAAGAGGCTTGCTTTTGCCACTCTGTATTTAGCAATTACATCAGGTTCCTTGAGTTAAATAATTCTGAAGGAAATGTAGCCAATAGCTATAGGTAAAGCACATTTTTCAGCTTGGGGAAAGATCTTAGAGAATCTTGTGGTTCAGACCTGGATTGTGTCTAAAAGCAGAATATTTTACTGGGGTACTATTATTTGTTAGTTTTGAAGTAAAAAAAAACTTGAGTAATAGGTATTGGGTTACATACTAAGTCGACCAATAGGTGGTCGACTATTAAAGATTCTACTGTAGTTTTAAAATGGCAATACTATTTCATACATTTTTGTAAGATCAGTGAATATGGTTTAAAATTTTTGTGGTTCTTTTGTCTTTAGGATTTATCTTACTAGAGATATATAGTTAAAATACTTTGTTTTGAAGTTAGTGGAGTAATTCTATGTGTGCTTGGTTATGCTGTCAAACTTGATAACACAAATTTGTTTCAGGTTTTCTTTTTTTATTTGAGACAGGGTCTCACTCTGGACTGCAGTGGCACAATTATAACCTATTGTGGCCCCAAACTTCTGAGCTTGAGCCTCCTGTTTTAGCCTCCTGAATATTGGGAACTGTAGGCACATGCAACACAACTGGCTAATGTTTAAATTTTTTATAGCGATGGAGTCCTGCTGTTTGTTCAGATGGTCTCAACTTCTGGTCTCAAGGGATCTTTCTGCCTTGGCCTCATTGGGATTATAAGCATGGGCCACAGTGGCTGGCCCATATTTTCAGCAATCATCCTTTTTTTTTTTGTGAAGACAGAGTCTCACTTTGTTGCCTTTGGTAGAGTGCCATGGCGTCAGCTCACAGCACCCTCAAACTCTTGGGCTCAAGCGATTTTCTTGCCTCAGCCTTCCAAGTAAGCTGGGACTACAGGCTCCTGCCACATGCCTGGCTATTTTTAGAGACAGGGTCTCACTCTTGCTTAGGCTGGTCTTGAACCTGTGAGCTCAAGCAATCCATCCGCCTTGGCCTTCCAGAGTGCTAGGATTATAGGCTTTAGCTACCGCACCTGGCCCTTTCAGCATTCATCTTCTTTTCTCATGTTCTGGGCTGTCTATTGTAGTGGAAAGCAATAGAAAAAAAATTTTTTTTTTTTTTTTGTAGAGACAGAGTCTCACTTTATCGCCCTGGGTAGAGTGCCGTGGCGTCACACTGCTCACAGCAACCTCCAGCTCTTGGGCTTAAGCGATTCTCTTGCCTCAGCCTCCCTAGTAGCTGG
>CAUYON010193227.1:0-20238 GCA_963573935.1 Arctocebus calabarensis
ATGGTATTGAATTTTTTTTTTTTTTTTTTTTTTGTATAGACAGAGTCTCACTTTATTGCCCTTGGTAGAGTGCCATGGCATCACACAGCTCACAGCAACCTCCAACTCCTGGGCTTAGGCGATTCTCTTGCCTCAGCCTCCCGAGTAGCTGGGACGACAGGCACCCACCACAACACCCGGCTATTTTTTTGTTGCAGTTTAGCTAGAGCTGGGTTTGAACCCACCACCCTCGGTATGTGGGGCCGGCGCCCTACCCATTTAGCCATAAGCGCCACCCATGGTATTGAAATTTTATTTTAATAGATTTAGGGGGTACAAGTAGAATTCTGTTACATGTATATACTGTATAGTGGCGGAGTACCCTACTGGCAATTTTTTGTCCCTCACCCTGTCTCCACTCTTCCTCCTTGTGAGCCATTATTGACCATTGTACTACTCTGTGTGCCCTTGTGTAGCTGTAGATTAGCTCCTATTTATAAGCAAGAACATGTGGTGTTTATTTTTCTGTTCCTGATTTAGTTCACTTAGAATAATTGCCTCCATACATTGTTTTTAACAGTTTTTTTGAGGTATTAGTTATGTATCATAAAATGTACCCATTTTAATTTAATGATATTTAGTAGATTTACAGAGCAGTATAACCATCATCATAATTCTGTTTTAGAACAATTCCTTCCCCCTTAAATTATCCTTTATGGCCATTTGCAATCAATCCTTTTGCTTACCTCTGAATTTTTTAAAACTGTGAGATTTAGAATTCTTTTAACTTTTCTTAGAAGGCAGGGAAAGAAATCAAAGTTAGGATACCTACCGTCTAACATAGTGAACATTAGTTTCTTTTTTTTTAAGTAATAAACACATAGATCATGTATACATTAATGCATTTATTGGGTACAGCGTGCTGATTTCATATATAATTAGGAATGCTTATATCACACTGGTTAATATATACCTCATCTCGTTTACTTTTTTCTTTTTTTGAGACAGAGTCTCACTATGTTGCCCTTGGTAGAGTGCCTTAGTGTCACAGCTCATAGCAACCTCAAACTCTTAGGCTTAAGCAGTACTCTTACTTCAGCCTCCCAAGTAGCTGGGACTACAGGCACCTGCCACAATACTTGGCTTTTTTTTTATTGCAGTTGTCATTGTTGTTTAGCTAGCTCAGGCCAGGTTTCAACCTGCCAGCCTCAGTGCATGTGGCTGGCACCATAACCACTGTGTGCTGGGTGCCAAGCCTATTTTCTCATTTTTAGAATATGTTTTTTCTTTTTTTTCTTTTTCTTCTTCTTTTTTTTTTTTTTTTTTTTTGTTGCAGTTTGGCCAGGGCCGGGTTTGAACCCACCACCCTCAGCATATGGGACTGGCGCCTTACCCACTGACCCACAGGAGCCACCCTTTTCTCATTTTTAATATAGTTTAATCACATTTCCAAAAATGTTCAAAAGTAAAACCAACCTTAATACTATTTCAAATATAATAATATGTTGGAATTCAACTTAATACATCAATATTTGAACTTTATTTTGTGGGATATGTTTCAGTGGTCATTTATTCTTACTGGAGATTCCTTTTTTCCCCCATTCAACCTTTTTATTTTTTGTCTATTCTTTTATGTTTTTATACATATACATATGTTGCTTTTTAAAATAAACTTTTTCTTTTAACTGTTTATTTAATCTCTTTCCACTTACCCTGGTGGGTTCAACCCTCCCTTGCCTCCCAGACAATATTCACAAAGCATATTTTTTGAGACAAGATCTCAACTCTCACCCAGACTAGAGTATAGTGGTATCCTCAAAGGTCACTGCAACCTCAAACTCCTGGACTTAACCTCCTACCTTAGCCTCCTGAGTAGCTGGGACTATAGGCTTAAGCCATTACACCTGGCTAATTTTTATACTTTTTTTATAGAGTCAGAGAATCATTCTTTCTCACTCTGGTCTCAAGCCCCTGACCTCAAGTGATCCTTCCGCCTCAACCTTCCAAAGTGCTGGGATTACAGGTGTGAGCCACCTCGCCCAGCCTCTCATTTTTATTGATATATAATTCACACACTGTAATAGTCACCCTCTAAAAGTATGCAATTCAGTAGTTTTTAGTGTATTCACAAGGTTGTACAACCATCACCAAGGCCAGAACATATTTTTCCTCCTGAAAAGAAACCCTGTACCCTATAGCGGTCAATCTGTCTTCATCCCTGGTTGGTGCAGCCCTCGCTTGCTACCAGTCTGTTTTATCTGTATGAATTTTCCTACTCTGAGCACTTCATATAAAGGGAATCAGAATATGTAGCTTTTTGTGTCTACCTTTCACTTAGTATGTTTTCAAGGTTCATCTATAGTTCAGCATACATCAATATTTCATCTTTTTTAAAAATTTACTTTTAAAGCCAGGCGCAGTGACTCAGACCTGTAATCCTTGCACTCTGGGAGATCAAGGTGGGTGGATTGCTTGAGCTCACAGGTTTGAGACCAGCCTGAGCAAGTGCAAGACACCATCCCTAAAAATAGCCGGGTGTTGTGGCAGATCCCTGTAGTCCCAGCTACTTGGGAGGTTGAGGCAAGAGAATCACTTGAGCCCAAGAGTTTGAGGTTGCTATAAATTATGATGCCATGGCACTCTACTGAGGGAGACTCTCTCAAAAGAAAAATAAATAAAATAGAATGGAATAAAAAATAAAATTAACTTTGGCCAGCTGTGATGGCTCATGCTTGTAATCCTAGCACTCTGGAAGGCCAAGATGGGTGGATTGCTTGAGCTCACAAGTTCAAGACCAGCCTGAGCAAAAGCAAGACCTAGTTCTACTAAAAATAGAAAAACTTAGACAGAATATCGCTTGAGCCCCAGTTGGAGGTTGCTGATTTACTCTTAGGTTTTACTATAAGACTTTTAGAGCTATGACGTCACTGTACTCTACCCAGGCAACAGCTTGAGACTCTGTCTCAAAAAATTAAATTAACTTTTAATTGTGGCAAAATATACATACCATAGAATTTGCCACTTTTGAGTGTGTACAGTACTGTTACTAAGTACATTCACATCATTATGCAATCATAATCATCACCACCATCCATTGCCAAAACTTTTTTTCAACTTGTAAAATTGAAACAGTACTGGGCAGTGCCTGTGGCTCTGAGAGTAGGGCGTCGGCCCCATATACTGAGGGTGATGAGTTCAAACCCAGCCCCGGCCAAACTGCAACAAAAAAAATAGCCGGGCATTGTGGCAGGTACCTGTAGTCCCAGCTACTCAAGAGGCTAAGACAAGAGAATCACCTAAGCCCAAGAGCTGGAGGTTGCTGTGAGCTGTGATGCTACAGCACTCTACTGAGGGTGACAAAGTGAGACTCTGTCTCAAAAAAAAATAAAGAAAAAGAAAAGAAACAGTACCCATTAAAATAAATAGTAACACATCATTGTGCTCTTTCCCTAGCTCCTGGCAACCACCATTCTACTTCATGTTTCTATGATGTTTGAGTGCCTTAAGTACTTCCTGAGTATGGGATCATACTTTGTTCTTTAGTGACTGGCTCATTACACTTAGAATAATGTCTTCAAGGTTCATCCATGTTGTAGCATGTGTCAGCATTTCCTTCCCTTCTAAGGCTGAATAATTCTCAATTGTATTTATACATCACATTTTGTTTATTCATTCATCTGCTCATGGACCCTTGGGTTGTTCCCACCAGCTAGAGGGACTCCAATTTCTCCACATCTTTGTCAACTCTTATTTTCTTTCTTTTTTTTTTTTTTTTTATGGCAGCCATTCTAATCAATGTAAAGTGGTATCTGATTGTGGTTTTTATTTGAATTTGTCCAGTGACTAATGATGTTGAACATCTTTTCATGTGCTTATTTAGGCATTTGTGTATCTTCTTTGGAGAAATGTTAATCCTTTGCTCATTTTTTTTTTTTTTTTTGGTAGAGACAGTCTCACGTTATTGCCCTGGGTAGAGTGCCGTGGTGTCACACAGCTCACAGCAACCTCCATCTCCTGGGCTTCGGCAATTCTCTTGCCTTAGCCTCCTGAGTAGCTGGGACTACAGGCGCCCACCACAAACTGTTTTTCACTTTTGTAGTTCGGCCGAGGCCGGGTTTGAATCCGCCACCTTCGGTATATGGGGCTGGCGCCCTACTCAATGAGCCACAGGTGCTGCCCTGCTCATTTTTAATTGTTGACTTGTAAGAGTTCTTTACATATTCTGGATATCAGTCATTTAGCAGATATGATTTACAAACACTTTTCCCAGTTTGTGGGTTGTCCTTTCACTTTCTTAATGGCATCCTTTGAAGCACAGAAGCTGAATTTTGATGAAGTTTGACTTTTTTATTGCTTATGGATTTGATATCATTTCTAAATCATTGCTTAACTAAAGGGTCACAAGGATTTACTCTTAGGTTTTATTATAAGAGTTTTATAGTATTAGTTCTTTTTTTTTTTGAGACAGAGCCTGAAGCTGTCACCCTGGATAGAGTCCTGTGGCATCACAGCTCACAGCAACCTCCAATTCCTGGGCTCAAGCGAGTCTCTTGCCTCCACCTCCCAAGTAGCTGGGACTATAGGTGTCCGCCACAACGCCCGGCCATTTTTTTTTTTGGTTGCAGCCATCATTATTGTTTGGTGGGCCTGGGCTGGATTCGAACCCACCAGCTCAGGTGTACGTGGCTGGCGCCTTAGCCTGTTGAGCCACAGGCGCCGAGCCTATAGTATTAGCTCCTAACATTCAGGTCTGTGATCCATTATGAGTCTGTTTTTGTGCATGGTATGAGGTAGTGTCTGGCTTCCTTTTCTTTACATCTGGATATCCATTTGCCTCAGCATCATTTGTTGAATGGACTGTTCTTTTCTCCATTGAATGGTCTTGGCACCATTGTTGGAAATCAGTTCACCTTAAATTTATGGATTTTTCTTCCAGATTCTTTTCCTGTTGATCTATATGTCTGTCCTTAATGATGTTACCACATTGCCTTGATTACTATAACTTTATCGTAGGTGTTGAAATTAGGCAGCTTGTATCCAACAACTTTTCAGGGTTGTTCTGGCTATTATAGGCCCCTTGGATTTCCATATGAATTTTAGGATCAGCTTGTCCATTTCTGCACAACATTCAGCTGGGATTTTGATAATGGACTTCTTTGAATCAGTAGATCAATTTTGGGAGTATTTCCATCCCAATAGTATGAAGTCTTCTGATCCATGAACATAGGTTGTCTTCATTTTAACAGTGTTTTGTACTTTTATTGTATAAGTCTTCCCACTTCTTTCATTAAATTTGTTATATATTTTACCCTCTTTGATACTATTGTAAATGGAATTATTTTTGTAATCTCATTTCAGATTGCTTATTGTTGCTGTATAGAAATACATTGATCTTGGATACTTTTTTTTTTTTTTTAGACAGAGTATCACTATGTTGCCCTCAGTAGAGTGCAATGGTGTTATAGCTCACAGAAACTTCAAACTTTTGGGCTTAAGCGATTCTCTTGCCTCAGCCTCCCAAGTAGCTGGAACCACTGGCGCCCACCACAACACCCAGCTATTTTTGTTGTTGTTGTTACAATTGTCATCATTGTTTTAGCTGGCCCAGGCTGGGTTTGAATCCACCAGCCTTGGTGTATGTGGCCAGCACCCTACCCACTGAGCTACAGGTGCCATCTAAGGTTCTATCTTAATTTGCCATTACTAACAAAGTCATAATTATAGATTCACAATTATGTTACAGTTGGTTACAGTCAGCTGTAGAACTGATACTTAAAACCAGCTGTGTGGCTTTAAATCCAGTGTTGCTATACTACACTGCCCATTTGATTCTTTGTAAATTTGTTTTTCATGAACTAACAATTTTTACTTTTAGCTTTAACCGCCTAGACTTGCCACCATACAAGAGCTACGAGCAACTGAAGGAAAAGCTTTTGTTTGCCATTGAAGAAACAGAAGGATTTGGACAAGAGTAACTTCTGAGAATTTGCACCATGAAAGGACGAAAAGTTATTCGTAGTGTTTGTCCTTTTCCTTCTCTGCCTGTTGCACATCTAGTTGTAAAATTGGACTATGACTGTTTAGAGAGTTATCTGAGTGTAAGTAAATTAATATTATCATTGAGATTTATCTCCCATTGATTCTGGATTTCTGTTCTACATTTCCAGAAATCAGATCTGCACATGACTAGTCAAAACCTTACTTAATCAAGATTTAACACAGCAATGAAATCTGCCTTGTCTTATTCCACTAGCCTAGATTATTTCCTTAATGATTTCATATATATGTCAAAAGCCTCACCTTGGGAGTAGGTTTTTTCTTTTAGAAATTCTGCAGATATGCAGGGAAGTCCCTTTGTAACTGCAATATACAAGATCTTCCTATTAAGCCTCTTCATGGTAAGAGGTATTTAAGTGCAAGTTCATCCCAGCTTCTGGGGTTATGAGCAGATTTCTGGCTTGTGCTCTCCCTCTCATTTCAGCCTGGCTTGACTGTTGTTTTTCCTTTGTGGAGCATGAATCTATGCATTTCCTGGAAGTGATGCAAGACTCTTGCATCTTTTTACCCGGTAGTTTTGTCAGTTTGACTACAGAGAAAAGTTGGTCCCAGTTTGCAAATGACTTTATACCTCTTTTCATTTGGAAATGAAACTTTACAAACAATATTTTACACTGTGGTTCCTTCACTGTTGTTTTTAAAAGGTAACCTAGAATTGGAATTAATTTAGCTGAATTCATCTAAGGCTATTATTGATGACTTTTGTATGTTCCTTTTCTCCATAATTGGAGCTTCATAATTTTATCATAATCCAACACCTTCAGCTATATTTAATTATTGCTAAAGAGTTCAGGTTCATAACTAGAGTGCTTTCTAAATCAAATAGAAATCAATGAAACAGTTTCTGACATCACATTTTCATTTGGGAAGGAGAGCTATAATACTGGCTAAAAAGAAAGGAAAGATAACTACTAACCACAGAAATTTATCCCCTGTGTAATTAAAAGTCTTCAAATTTACCATTTCTCTAATGTATATTGTAGTAGTCATTTCCATTCTTTACATTGTCCTGAATTGGAGATATTCCTCATCTGACTTAACAATTTTAGTAAGTTTCCCTTAAAAATTTTAGTCAGTTTTCCATTTTTCTCATGACTATTTTAGACTGCTCCAGTAGTAACCAGTTAATGGACTTTGAACGACAGAATTTCTGTAGTTAATTCTTTTCACTTGGCCTAACTTAGACTGTCAAGATGGCTGCTGTTATACATTTGACTTTATGGGCAGCGGGATGAAGCATAAGCTAGCTCAGTCCCTATTATAGGTGAACCTGAGGACAGCCTCAAAACTAATTAACAGGGACTTTGCCATGTTTCCATAGCATAGCATGAACAAGTAGCATTAAGCCAAGAATCAGCAAAAAGTAGCAGACCCCTGTTTCCTTTAGAAAAAGAAGTTTTTGTTCCTAAATGCTCTTCCTATTTACATACTCGCACAACAAAAAAACATTTTTTTTAAACTTGTGTATCTGTACTCTAAGACACTGCCATCAAAGCAGAAACTTACATGAATGATAGGACTGCCTCATCAAGAAATTGTCAGTGTAAAGGGAGAGATTAGGCTCTCCCCAGCCCTGTATTTGTTTTTTATCTCATACCCCAGGAAATATGTGATCTGTAAATGCCCTAGTTGTTTCCAAAGTAGGGACTCTGCCCTTTTGTTGGTAGGGGAAAAAACTGCTATTGCTTTGTCTTACAGAGCGAATGTTTGCCAACTATCCATTATATATGAGTCTGAACTTTGGTAATACAGGCTATGAAAATTAAGCCTTCTATTAAAGACTTCCTATTGAGGTGAACTCGAATATTAAAGCATAGTTACATACAATATTTACGAGAGACATATATAAGATTAAATTAAGAGATAATGTTAAGAAAATAGACTTTTTTGATTCTACATAATGCTTCATGATTCATTTAGGGACCTAGAAATATTGTGTGAAAATGTATAAATATCACCCAAAAGGCTTTCTGCCCTATATTTTTAAAATACAGAATAGTTATATTTGAAGTAGCCCTGGCCCTAGTTCTATAGGGCTTGGCTATTTAATATTTTTATGGAAGAAATGTTTAGTTCTGGAAAAGGTAAATGCTTGTATATATTTTTGCAGCCTGGGATCTCCCTACTCCATTTCTTCCTTTAATTTAAGTGGCCACATGTATATGTTTTCCCTATTGTGTTAGAAAAATGAGGGCGGGTTATCCTAAGAATCAGAGGTTATAGAAAAATACTGCAAATGGACAGCAGACGTAAATATCTACGAGATGTTATCTTAAATTTTGGTCCAAATTGAATATTTGGAAATAGATTTAAGTGTTTAATTAGAGCTTTTTTAAACTAAATTGCTTTTAGAATCCTTTTTCCTTGTAAGCATTGTAAATGCTAATAAATCCTGTTAATTTTTTTTTTTTTTTACTGCATGTTATGTTGAAATAAAAAGAAAATGAGCAATTGACTTATTCTTCTGCTCTTTGGGGGGTAGGGGTTGGGGAAAGCAGCATTCCACAGCTTGGTCAGGAGAAAAGGCCCTCAGTTGTTTCATCAAAAAGTTCCTAATAATGCATTCCCACTCTTTTATCATTCATTATATGTCAGAGTACTAAAGAATCTCATTTCAGGCTCAGCGGCCCTGGCACAGCGGTTACGGCGCCAGCCACATACACTGAGGCTGGCAGGTTTGTACCCAGCCCAGGTCAGCTAAGCACCAATGACAACTGCAACAACAACAACAACAAAAATAGCCGGGTGTTGTGGTGGCATGGCACTCTACCGAGGGCAACATAGTGAAACTCTGTCTCAAAAAAAAAACAAAAAACCATTTCATTTCAGAAGACTTACAATAACTCTATTTTAAAAATTCAGGCACTGTACTCTCTGAGGCTGAGGCAGGGAGATCTCTTGAGTCCAGGAGTTCAAGTCTAGCTTGGGCAACACAGCAAGATCCTGTCTCTTGGGGGAAAAAAAATGGGGTATGATTTTTCACCAAGAGATTTTTTTTTTTTACCATCAAGAGATTGACATACCAATGTTAGTCCATCAGAAATTGTAACAAAACATGCTTAACTACCCACAGAGTTCTCATCGTATATGAAGTATTTCAGTCAACCCCCCCCTAAAGGTGACTCGTGGAATTAAACTTACCCTTTATTTTTATATCCCTCCTTGTTTGGGATATAACTCCATCCTTCTAAACTCATTTAGAGTTAACTCCTTCTATTTAGTATTGTTGGTATCTCCAGCCCCCTCATTTTATAGCTTTTCTTTTAGGGTTATTTACAAAATTGCATATGCTTTCATTAACTAAAAACAGGGAATGGCAGCACTGCATTGTAGATTACTATATTGGAGTATCTTTGTTTTCTTGGAGTATAATTTCTAATGCCCAATTAACTATAAATACCTTAGGGAATCAAGTGCTTTTATAAAGTTCCTTCTAGGATTATCTCACTTTTGTATTTCCTTAAACGTATAAGACATTTTGGTCCCTCATTTGCATATTTTTTGCTAGTCTTTGGTAAGAAGGTGGTGTCTCCCCACAAAGTCCCACAGAAAAGACTGAGTCACATAGACTTCTGCCGCTCTGCTTTTATAAGTGGCAAGGTACAGCCTGTCCTATGGCATGGATAGAAATAAACCAGAATGATCTCTACTCAGATTAGATTAAATTCAGTGCCTGTGTTGAAGATGAAGACATTTATAAGGGCCATTGGCAATAGGGCCTTCATCTGAATTGCTTTTCTGAGACAAAAGTATTCTAAGTACCTCAGCCATCACTGTGAGTAGAGAACCACCCTAGCTACCTAGATTGTTGTCTACAAGCTGGTCTGCTCACCTGCTTAAAAGTTTCAGTGGACCTTTTTCTTAGTAGGAAACCCAGATGATCATGCTCTCATTTAAAACAACCAATGGAGAAAGGCTAAGGGAAATAGAATTTAATATGCTGATCTAACAGCGACTGGAGAACAGAAACTGCGGGCCTTTCCCAGGTCATGAGTTGTATGTGGACCTTGTCCTATTTAATCCCACGTAAGCAGCAGCTAGAAAACTCTACCTTAATTGTGGCAAAGAAAAAGGGTAAAGATACACCACCACTGCCCCAACCATGAAGAAATCTATTGGGAATAAGTAAGTCATCTTTTTTTTTTTTTTTTTGCGACAAGAGTCTCATTCTATTGCCCCAGTTAGAGTGCCATGGTGTCAGGTTAGCTCACAGCAACCTCAGACTCCTAGATTCAAGTGGTCCTCCTGCCTCAGACTCCCAAGTAGCTGGAACTACAGGCACCTGCCACAATGGCTGGCTACTTTTTCTATTTTTAGTAGAGATGGGATCTGGCTTTTGCTCGGGTTGGTCTCGAATTCCTGGTGCCCTCAAGGGATCCTCCCACCTTGGCCTCCCAGACTGCTAGGATTGCAGGCGTCAGCTACTGTGCCTAGCTAAGTAGCTGATGCCTTCTTGCTGACCATTGGTTCTCCACCCCAAAACTTGCAAAGCATCAAACGTGGACTCAGCTGTAGCTGACTGGGTGCTATTGTCTAGACGTTTAAGAATGCCTCACATTGTGTAAACTCCATAGCAGAAGCTGCTGTCACTCCCAGGCCATACTCAGTTGTCAATGCCAAGGTGTTTTGTAGTTCTCTTTTGTAATCAGGACATTGCGGAGTGGAGCCAGGGGAATCTTCTGGTTGGCAAGGAGAGGAAGACATCTACAAAGATGATGTTAGGTCCCTTAGGAACAGGGTCCTATTGAGCAAAGAGTAGCTATGGACATAAGATTTCCTCAAAGCACCCCACAGGGAAGGACCTTGAGAATTTGCAGTCGTACTTGCAGATGACTAAAAATAGCCATACTGTTATTTTTCCTAATTCCTAATTCAGATCTGTTCTTTTATTCATCTTCCCTATTATGGCAACCAATACCATACCCATATTCACTTAGTAGCAAAACAACCGTCAACATTTATCACTATGTGCCAGAGATGGATAGGTATTCTATGTGCACTGTCATTAAGTCTTCTAGCCACTGAGAGGAATGATTATCTCCATTTTACAGTTAAGGAAAACAGAGACTCAAAATGATTGAATAACATGCTGCTATTAAGTGGCAAGAGTACTTGGAATTTAGAACTGTTTGACTCCCAAACCTGTTTGCTACTCACAAAATACCCTAGAAGTCTTTCATAACTAATTTACCATGTTACCAAAACTAATGAATTAACACTGGTTAAAGAAAAAATTCTTTTTTTTTTGAGACAGAGCCTCAAGCGAGTCTCTTGCCTCCCAAGTAGGTGGGACTACAGGTGCCCACCACAATGCCCGGCCCCCTTTTTTGGGGGGTTGCAGCCAGCATTGTTGTTTGGTGGCCTCGGGCTGGATTCGAACCCTCCAGCTCAGATGTATGTGGCTGGCGCCTTAGCCCGTTGAGCTACAGGCGCCGAGCCAAAAAGAAAAAATTTCTAAACTGCAGCACTTATGATTTTTCCACCAATGGTTTTCTTTTCCCTTAGTTTCTCCAGTATGTGACAGTTTATCATTTATTCCTTGTCTTTCATGACCTTGAGATTTTTGAAGGGTACTGTACCTTGTAGAATGTCCTCAAATTGGCTCGGCGCCTGTAGCTCAAGCGGCTAGAGCACCAGCCACGTACACCAGAGCTGAAGTGTTCGCCAAACGATTACAACTATAACCAAAAAAAAAAAAATAGCTGGGTGTTGTGGCGGGCGTCTGTAGTCCCAGCTATTTGGGAAGCTGAGGCAAGAGAGTCGCTTAAGCCCAAGAGTTGGAGGTTGCTGTGAGCTTCCGGCACTCTACCGCGGGCGACAGCTTGAGGCTCTGTCTAAAAAAAAAAAAAAAAAAAATCCTCAAATTGGCTTTAGTTTTCTATGGTGAAACTACGTTTTTGTGAAAAATACCACGGAGATGATGTACCTTTGGCACATCTTACTACGAGGCATACGTCAACATATTCCCTTACTAGTAATATGAACCTTGATCTGGTTAAGGTAGTGTCTGCTAGGTTCCTTAGGTGTTAAGGTCATTATCCAATCTTAACAGCACCCTGGAAAGAGCACCAAATCTTTCCCCCACTGAAAAACAGTGGAATGAAAATTTGGAGTCAGAGCATCACCATTGAATTCAGCAAGTTTCAGTGACTCGAAGAGATGGCGTTTGTAAAAGCATCAGGGATACTGATACTATGTTACTGGAGGTAACGCATTTGTGAGAGTTCACGGTTACGTGGCACGAAGGTCACCAAATGGCCGCATATTTTGGCAGAACTTACTGCTAAAGGATCCACAACTTTTTGCAGCCTTTGAGAACGGGACAATATAGGGCACGGGAAAGAAGTGAACCCGTTGTAAAGGTGAGAGAATGATAACGTGCAGAGGCTTCTCCGCCGTCACGCAGAGGTGGGGCTAAGCGCGGATTCCGACTAGGCGCCCAGGCCAGCCCCGACCAATTCAGCTCAGAACTTGCATGGAATGTGCTTGAGGAGAGGTCGCTTTGGACGTTCCAGAGGTACCTAAATACAGCCCCAACAAACGTCCGTAGGTCTTCAGCGAATGTCGCCTCTGGGCGTCTTTCTGCCTCAATCCGGGCGCAACTCCGGTCTCACAACAGCCCCTTCGCTGTCATACTCTCCCTCCACCCAGGTGTCCACAGCCAGCTCAGACCGGATTAAAAGTTGAATGCCTCTTGCGATACCGAGAACCAGCATCTTTTCTGCACGTACGGACTTGGAAACTTTCCACAGCGAAAAGCGTTCTTTTGCTTGGCTTTGGGACTACTGATTTAAGAGCAGGTCGTTCGCCCGCCCACGCTCACGCCCCACGCCGGCTCCTGATAGGCTGCTGGAACTGTCCGTTTTGACAAGAACCGCGCAGGCGCAGAAAATCTGGGACTGCACTGCGCGTAGGCGACGGCGGCGCTCCGGGATCGGTCAAAAATGGTGAGTGTCCTCTACGGGTTTATGGCTAGCGGTCGCCCACCACCTGCACCAGGTCTGATATCCTTTGTAGATGGAGGAGTCTCAGAGCGCCGGACGAGGAATCCATGGGGCTGGGCGTAGCCGGAAGACCGGGCCGAGCCGTCTGAAAGGCGGAACCCGGGCGGCGCGGGCCTCCAGACCCGGACCGAGGCGGGGCCGCCGGATCCCGCTGCCTCTTAACCGGAAGCGGGAGCCCAGGCGTCGGCGTGAAGTCGGAGGGATGGTTACTGTCTACGAGCCCCTGCAGCCTAGTGACCTGGGCCTTGTTTCTCGAGGCTAACCTTGAGAACGTTTCCTGGAAGCTCGTTAGTTGCAAGCTCTGCTAAATGCTTTATAAATATATCTCGTCTTTATTCCTCCTCACGGTTTAGTGAGGTAGTCGCAACCATTAACCCCATTTTGCAACGGGTGAAACGGGGTGCTTTGCCCCAGGGAGATGGTGGAGGTGAAGTTTGAATCCTAGAAGCGTGGCTGCAGCTACTCTTGTCAGTACGGCTCTTTCCAGCCGCTTGGACTGGGCGCGTGAGCCAGGAACGAGTGGGGTCTGCTCTTGGGAATCCCAAACCGCCTTGCTTACTGGCTGCATCTGTGGGCGCTCTGCGCCTTCCCAGGGTTTTGTGTTTTCTTGTGTTTAAGCTAAGATCAACTTTGTACAAAGTTTGAAAAGACTTTTTAAATGTTAAATTATGTGAGTGCATTACCTTCTCAAAAATCTTACTTAGAAATCTAAGGCATATAAGAAAAACTGTAAAGCAAAAAGAAATAGTGCCATCACCTAGAGGCAATACCACTTACGGGTTTTTTCTTCCTGGTGTGTAGTTTAGCTAGTATTGAAACTGCATTCATTTGTGGATTCTTCTTTCTTCATTATTATTCCATTAAAAAACTCCATATCATTAAAAATATGAAATAATGCTTCAGATCTTAAAATTTAAAATTTAAACTGTAAGAAACAGGGTTTGATTTTATTTTTTTTGAGCCAGCGTCTTGCTCTGTCACGCTAGCTAGAGTGCAGTGGCATGATCATATTTCACTGCAGCCTCAAACTCTTGGATTCAAGGAGTCCTCCTGGCTCAGCCTCCAGAGTTCCTAAGACAGCAGGCATGCACAACCACACTTCGCAAAATCTTTAAATTTTCTGTAGGGACAAGGGCATGCTGTGTTGCCCAGCTGATCTTGAATTCATGGGCTTACAGGTCCAACTGCCTAGGCCTCCCAAAGTGTTGGGATTATAGGCGTGAGCCACTGAGCCTGGCCACCAATGTTAATTTTTGGTATATAATAGTTGTACATATTTGTAGGGTACGTGTACTATTTTGACACATTTGGGCAACGTCTTTGTGTCAAGAACACTTAAGAACTTCTAGCTACTTTGAGGCTCGGCGCCTGTGGCTCAGCGGGCTGGGGCGTTAGCCACGTACACCTGAGCTGGCGGGTTCGAGTCCAGCCCGGGCCCGCCGGGCGACAATGACGGCTGCAACCAGAAAATGGCCAGGCGTTGTGGTGGGCGCCTGTGGTCCCAGCTACTTGGGAGGCGGAGGCAGGAGACTCGCTTGAGCCCAGGAATTGGAGGTTGCTGTGGGCTGTGATGCCACAGCACTCTATCCAGGGTGACGGCTTGGGGCTCTGTCTCAAAAGAAAAAAAAAAAAAAAGAACTTCTAGCTACTTTTAAATATAACTTACTGTTAACGATCATCCTGCTGTGCTATCAAACTACAATTTATTTCTTTTATCTCAGCTATATTTTTTACCCATTAACTAACCTCATCAGCTATCACTGGTTCCCAGCCTCTGGTAACCATAGTTACACTCTCTACTTTTAAGAGATCAACTTTTTTAGCTGGCACATATGAGGCCACCTAAGAATGAAAGCATGTAATATTTTGCCTTTGTGTTCCTGGCTTATTTCACTTAACATAATGATGTCCAGTTCCTTTCTGTTGCTGCAGATGACAGCATTTCATTCTTTTTTATAGTTGAACAATAATCTTCCATTGTGTGTATGTATATGTCACATTTTCTTCATCTGTTGCTGGACATGTAAGTTGATTCCATATCTTGGCTTTTGTGAATAGTGCTGTTACAAACATGGGGTGCAGGTATCTCTTTGATACACTAATTTGTTTATGTGGGATAAATACTCAGTATTAGAATTGCTATAATATAGTAGTTCTGTTCTATTTATAATTGTTGGGGGGGGGTTTATTTTTTCTTTCTTTCTTTTTTTGAGACAGTCTTACTCGGTCAGTCTCCTTGGGCAGAGTGCCATGGTGTCATAGCTCTCATCAGCCTCAAACTCTTGGGTTCATGCAGTAGTCCTCTTGCCTCAGCCTCCCAAGTAGCTGGGACTAGAGAGACACCTGCCACAATTCCCAGATAATTTTTTTCTATTTTTAGTAGAGAAGGGGGTCTCACTCTTGCTCAGGCTGGTTGCAAACTCCTGAACTTGAGCAATATACCTGCCTCAGCCTCCCATGCCCAGCCTGGTTTTGTTTTGTTTTGTTTTGTTTTTTAGAGACAGAGTCTCACTTTGTTGCCCTTGGTAGAGTGTGGTGTCACAGCTCTCAGCAACCTCCAGCTCTTGGACTTAGGTGATTCTCTTGCCTCAGCCTCCAGTAGCTAGGACCACAGGCGACTGCCACAAAGGCAGGCTATTTTTTTTTTTATTGCAATTTGGCCGGGGTCAGGTTTGAACCCGCCACCTCTGGTGTATGGGGCCCATGCCCTACTCCTTGAGCCACAGGTGCCACCCTTAGTTTTAGTTTTTTTGATAAACCTCCATACTGTGTTTTCCATAATGGCTGTAGTAATTTACATTACCACCAACAATATTTGAGAGTTCTCTTTTTTCGGCACCCTTACCAGCATTTGTTATTTTTTATCTTTTTGTTAATAGCCATTCTAACTGGAATGAGGTGATATCTTATTGTGGTTTTGATTTGCATTTCTCTGATGATTAATGGTGTTAAGTAATTTTTCATATACCTGTTAGCATCTGTACGTCTTCTTTTGAAAAATGTCTTCCTTTGAGATTCTTTGCCCACTTTTTAGTGGGATTATTTGGTTTTTGTTGTTGAGTTATTTCCTTGTATATTCCAGATGAGTCCTTTGTCAGATGAATACAAATTTTTTTTCCCATTACAAGTTACCTTTTCGCTGTTTTTCCTTTGTTGTCCATAAGCTTTTTAGTTTAGTTTAATCCCATTTGTTTATTTTTATTTTTGTTGCCTATGCTTTCAAAGTCTTAGCCATAAATCTTTACCTAGACCAATGTCCTAAAGCATTTCTCAAGTGTTTTTTTCTAGTAGTTTATGGTCTGGGGTCTTAAACATAAGTATTTAGTCCATTTTGAGTTGATTTTTGTATGTGGCAAGAGGTAGGAGTCTAGTATCATTCTCCTGCTAATGGATATCTATCCAGTTTTCCCAGCACCATTATTGAAGAGAGTGTCATTTTCCCAATGTGTGTTCTTAGCACCTTTGTCAAAAATTAATCAGCTATAGCTGGGGGTAGTGGCTTACTCTTTTAGTCCCCGTGACATGGGAGGCTGAGGTGGGTGGATCATTTGAGCCCAGGAGTTCAGAGACCAGCCTAGGCAACATAACAAGACCCATTATGTTAAAAGGAAAAAAAGAAAAAAAAATTAGGGGTGGTGCCTGTGGCTCAGTAAGTAGGGTGCTGGCCCCATATATACCCAGGGTGGCGAGTTCAGGCCCAGCCCTGGCCAAACTGCAACAACAACAAAATAAAATAAAATAAAATAATTAGCATTGCCTATAAATGTGTGGATTTATTTCTGGGTTCTCTATCCTGTTCCACTGATCTGTATGTCTGTTTTTATATCACTACCATGCTGTTTTTGGTTACTGTAGCTTTATAGTATATAACAGAAAATGCAGGCTGGGTGAGGTGGCTCATTCCTATAATCCAAGCACTGTGGAGGCCGAGGCAGGTAGACTGTTTGAACTCAGAAGTTTGAAACCAACCTGAGCAAGAGTAAGACTCTGTCTTTACTAAAAACAGAAAAACTAGCCAGAAATCGTGGTGGGTGTCTGTAGTCCCAGTTACTCAGGAGGCTAAGGCAAGGGATCCCTTAAGCCTAGGAATTTGAATTTGCTGTAAGTTGTGACACCATGGTATTCTAGTCTGGGCAACAAAGTGAGACTCTGTCTCAAAAAAAAAAAAAATGCATATGGTCCCTATATTGCTACCCCATAGTAACTACTGGTGGCAGTTGAGTATGTTTCCTTCCAGATTTGTTTGATGCATAAGCACATTTATATGTAAGCTGCTTATCATATGAAATTGGAACATACATATTTATAATATATATTTCATTCTGCAATTTGCTCTAGTCACTTAAAAAAACATACATTTTTCTGTGTCATTATACATAATTCTACTTCTTTTTAAGGACCATGGAGTATCCTGTTCCCCTATACATATTTAGGTGGTTTATAGATTTTTACTCGAGACAATGCTGCAATAACTGTATTGGGGTCCAGAGTTGGGGGGGGTTGTGGGTTTTTATTATTGTTGTTGCTGCCCTGGATGGAATGCCTTGGCATCAGCCTAGCTCACAGCAACCTCAAACTCCTGGGCTCAAGCAATCCTCCTGCCTCACCCTCCTGAATAGCTGGGACTACAGTTACCCACCACACCTGGCTAATTTTTCCTTTTTTTTTTTTAGCAGGCCCCGGGCAGGCCAGGCCAGGCTTGAATCCACTAGCCCCAGACCATGTGGCCAGCTCAGTAGCCCACTGAGCTACTGGTGCCCAGCCATGGCTAATTTTTTTTATTAGAGATCAGGTCTCTTGTCCAGGCTGGTCTTAAACTCCTAAGCTCAAAGGATCCTCCAGCCTTAGCCTCCCAGATTGCTAGGATTACAGGCATGAGCCAACATGCCCAGCCTGCAGTAACTGTTCTTATCTTTTTTATACTTACACTAGTAGTTATATAGGACAGATTCCTAGAAGTGGCTCTTCTGGCATGCATATTTTACATTTTTCTGTCAACTGCTCTTTAGAACAATAGTATAAAAATCATCCGTAATTCTCATCCATTTTTACTCTCCCACACAACTATTTTCATCTTTGTATGTTCCCCTTCCTCTTTGTTCACATATGCATATTTTTCAAGATATGCA
Source organism: Arctocebus calabarensis (assembly GCA_963573935.1). Lineage (NCBI taxonomy): Eukaryota > Metazoa > Chordata > Mammalia > Primates > Lorisidae > Arctocebus > Arctocebus calabarensis. The sequence continues at coordinate 18,170 of CAUYON010193227.1, forward strand.
TGCTAGGGGGTTATTTTTTCTTTCTTGTTTGTTTCAATGTCCAAAAACATTTAACCTTATTGCTACATCTTTTGTGATGAACTATTGAGTGACTACATAATAGTGAAATAGTTATACTATAATTTTGTGAACATTTGGGTTGCTTCCAGTTCTTAATTAATAAAGTAATACAGTAATGATGCTTCTCTGCGTGTGTATGTAGTTCATTTTGGGTTTTAACTTAATTAGTTTAACTTAATTCTTCAAATTTCTGGAGTAAAGGGACCAGTACTTTGTTGGTTTCTGCAATATATTGTCCTTAGCTTTCCCAAAATGTTGTTGTTTCACCCTTATACTATTTATCATAACAATGCCAACATTTAAAAAGAAAACTCAGCATTTAGCATAATTTTTCATTTCTTGTTTTTTTTTGTTTGTTTGTTTTGGGGTTTTTTTGCAGTTTTAGGCCGGGGCTGGGTTTGAACCAACAACTACCAGCATATGGGGTTGGCGCCCTACTCCTTTGAGCCACAGGTGCCGCCCTCATTTTTTTTTTTTTTTTTGAGACAGTCTCACTTTGTCACCCTCAGTAGAGTGCATGACATTATCACACAGCAACCTCAAATTCTTAAGACTCAAGCGATTCTCTTGCCTCAGTCTCCCAAGTAGCTGGGACTACAGGTGCCTGCCACAAGGCCAGGCTATTTTTTAGAGACAAGGATCAGGTTGGTCTTGAACCTGTGAACTCAGGCAGTCCATCCGCCTTGGCCTCCCAAAAGCTAGGATTATAGGTGTGAGCCACTGCACTAGGCCCTCATTTCTTTATTTACAAGGAATGATGGTGACCTTTTTGTTGTGTTCATAATTTCTCTTAGGTATTTTTTTTGCTGGTATCCTTTTTGTCCACACCTATTAGAGACTTGCTATTTTTCTTAATCATTGTATGTGATGGTTTGGAACTACTTTTGTCTATTTTATATATATATATATATATATATTTTTTTTTTTAGTTTTTAACCTTTTTATTTATTAATTTATTTTTATTTTTTTGCAGTTTTTGGCTGGAGCTGGGTTTGAACCCGCCACCTCCAACATATGGGGTCAGCGCCCTACTCCTTTGAGCCACAGGCACCGCCCCTGTCTATTATATTTGATGCAAATATTTTTCTGTTCTATTTAATTCATTATTGTTTTACAGAAGTTAAGCTTTATGCTTAGTAGTCAAATTGGTCACAGTGCCTTCCTGAATCATTTGCTTCAGATAACTGTTACTCCTATGCTAAGCAAATAACCCTGGAGCTGTATTGCTGCTTGTCTTTTCTTTTTTTACATTTGTTTGTTAAATTTTTTGTACACAATGCTGCTTGTTCTTCCATCTGCCAGCATACACGTGCTCCTGGGAACTTTACCCCATTGCCTGGAGTGCATTTATCTCTTTCTTGTCATTTAGCTCTTGGCTTAAAGATTACATCCTTAAGTATTCCGGACCACAATAGCCAAAGTAGCATACTTACCCCCAAACCCAATCCCTGTATCCTGCAAGAATATTGCTCACTTTGTTTTTGTAAGTCTCTCCCACAAGAGTGAGCTCCTTGAAGGCAGGGACCTCCTCAGGATGGCTATTAGTATATTCATCTCTTCTTTTGACTTATTTATTATGTGTTCTTGAGCAAAACATTCCTCATTTCTGAGCCCGTGTCTAAAAGCAACATACATAATAAGCCATAGTAGGTAGATAAATGTATAACAGTGTGTCCTCCTGTGCCTGATAAGTGTATGTTTACTTTTTTTTTGAGACAGAGCCTCAAGCTGTCGCCCTGGATAGAGTGCTGCAGCATCACAGCTCACAGCAACCTCCAATTCCTGGGCTCAAGCGAGTCTCCTGTCTCCGCCTCCCAAGTAGCTGGGACTACAGGTGCCCGCCACAACGCCCGGCCATTTTTTGGTTGCAGCCGTCATTGTTGTTTGGCGGGCCCGGGCTGGATTCAAACCCACCAGCTCAGGTGTATGTGGCTGGCGCCTTAGCCCATTGAACCACAGGCGCCGAGCCATCCCTGGGTATTCTTGAGGCCACACACCCCCCTTTACTT
>CAUYON010193228.1:0-13397 GCA_963573935.1 Arctocebus calabarensis
CTTAGGGCCCTGGCTTAGTGGTGGCACATCCATGCTGTGAAATACTATGCAACCAATTAAAAGGAGCAAGAAACCTGTATGAACATTAACTTCAGGGGGCACCCATAGCTCAGTGTGTAGGGTGCCAGCCACATACACCAAAGCTTGCGGGTTTGAGCCTGGCCCAGGCCTGCTAAACAATGACAACTGCAACCAAAAAATAGGCATTGTGGCTGAGGCTAGACAATCGATTGAGCCCAAGAGTTTGAGAATACTATGAGCTGTGATGCCACAGCACTCTACTGAGGGCAACATAGTCAGACTGTCTCAAAAAATAATAATAATAATAATAATAAGACATGAGTTAGAGGGATGACAGGCTGTTCCTAAATGTGATGTTCCCCTGCATAGACATGTAGCAAAGCAGGCCAACAAAGGAAAAGAACATCTGCAGTGGTCAGGAAGGGCTCTGTGGGAAAAGTGGGATTTGAGCCATTCTAGGTAATTTCTAAGAAAGCACAATAAACAGATATAGCAGGTACAAATGCATTAACACCTGCTGTTTTGAGAAGGAAGCAGAGTGAGATGAGATGAGCTTTCCAAGGTTGGTGGGAAAGATGGTCAGGAAAATCAGGAGGGGATAAATTGTAGGGTCTGTTTAAAGTCAGACTGAGGACCCCACAGCTCACCCCAACATTGCTCTCTGACAGTGACCAATCACAAGCTGAAGACTGCATGGACTCCAGAAAACCTAGTTAGGAAGTAGTGAAGTAACGTGCCAGAAGGCTGGGCCCTGCCACTCTTTCCCTAGGAGATAACCATATCCTCTCAAGGAACCATGCACTCTAGAAATTGTTTACTTTCAGAGGTTGGAGCTTCTGTCCATGTTCAAATTATTCCTCAGACAGGAAGGCTTGAAGGGGGACCATTCAGGCAGGGAAGGTGTATTTGCCAAGAGGCCAAAGACTTTTTTTTTTTTTTTTGCCTAGGCTGTAAACCCAGGTGAAGGAAACTGAATTCCTGTGAGTAGAGATGTGCCCTATGATGGAGGCCAAGAGAGGTTTACCTGGATATTTCTCCTCACAAGATAATCTGGGGCTCAACTACAACATACAGAATATTTTTGTCTTTGAGACAGTCTCATGTCACCTTCAGTAGAGTACCATAGCATCACAATTCATAGCAACCTCAAACTCTCCGGCTTAAGCCAGTGGTTCTCAACCTTCCTAATGCCGCGACCCTTTAATATAGTTCCCCTCATGTTGTGGTGACCCTTAACCATAAAATTATTTTTGTTGCTACTTCATAACTGTAATTTTGCTACTGTTATGAATTGTTTTTTTTTGTTGTTATGAATTGTTATGTAAATATCTGATAAGCAAGATGGTCTTAGGCGACCCCTGTGAAAGGGTCGTGATCCACACGTTGAGAACCACTGGCTTAAGCGATTCTCTTGCCTCAGACTCCCAGTAGCTGGGACTGCAGGTGCCCACCACAATGCCCAGCTGTTTTTTTGTTATTGTCATTGTTGTTTAGCAGGTCAGGGCCCAATTTGAACCCATCAGCCCCCGTGCATGTGGCCAGCACCCTAACCACTGAGATACGGTGCCAAGCCTGTTTGTTTTTGAGACAAGTCTCACTCTGTTGCCCCAGGCTAGAATGTGTGGCATCGTAGCTCATAGCAACTTCAAACTCCTAGGTTCAAGCAATACTCTTGCCTCAGCTTCCCGAGTAGCTGGGACTACAGGTGCCCACAACACCCAGCTAGTTTTTTGTTGTTATTTTTGAGACAGAGCCTCAAGCTGTCACCCTGGATAGAGTGCAGTGGCATTACAGCTCACAGCAACCTCCAATTCCTGGGCTCAAGCGAGTCTCCTGCCTCTGTCTCCCAAGTAGCTGGGACTACAGGTGCCCACCACAACACTCAGCCATTTTTTGATTGCAGCTGTCATTGTTGTTTGGCGGGCCCAGGCTGGATTCGAACCCGCCAGCTCAGGTGTACGTGGCTGGCGCCTTAGCGCATTGAGCCACAGGTGCCGAGCCTGTTTTTTTCCCTTGAGAAAGTCCTACCACATCACTCTCGGTAGAGTGCCATGGCATCACAGCTTACAGCAACCTCAAACTCTTGGGCTTAGGCAATTCTCTTGCATCAGCCTCCATAGTAGCTGGGACTACAGGCGCCCGCCACAACACCCAGCTATTTTTTGTTGCAGTTGTCATTGTTTTAGCTGGCCTGGGCTGGGTTTGAACTCTCCAACTTAGGTGTATGTGGCTGGCACCATAACCAATGTGCTACAGGCGCTGAGCCACAGCTAATTTTTCTATATGTTTTTTTATTTTTGAGACAGAGTCTCACTTTGTCACCCTGGGTAGAGTGCTGTGGCTTAGTTTACGTAACCTTAAACTCTTGGGTTCTAGGGATCCTCTTGCCTCAGCCTCCCAAGTAGCTGGGATTATAAGCAGCTGCCACAATGCCCAGCTATTTTTTTAGAGGCAGGGTCTCTCTCTTGCTCCGTCTGGTCCCAAACTCCTGAGCTCAAGCAATCCAACCCCCTTAAGCCTCCCAGAGCGCTAGGATTACTGGCATGAGGCACCACACCTGGCCTCCACAGAGGTTTATTAATGCAAACCAGGAATTACAGATGGCTCCTGGGACATGGGGTCACATCCTTCAGTAAACCAACTACTCAGGGGCACATGCTGGCTCCTCTCCCCACACCCAGCATCTATAGGATCACCTGGGTAGATACCAGCCCAGCAGCCAGATGGTAGTCCAGGCCGCAATGCCGCACTCCTAAACTTGCAAGAAGCAGTTCAGCTTTGAGAAGCCAATCTAATCCAATCCTAACACAAGCTCCTAGAAAGTCTCCTGAGGAAGATGGTCAGCTTCATCTCTGGAGCCCCCCTGGCTTATATGAAGAGCTCTTGAGAAGAACCAGAGAAATCTTAGGGATGGGCCTAAGATCAAGGACCAAAACTGTTCAGCATCAAAGTACTGACTAGACCCCAGCCCTCACAAACTAATGATTAAGCCCTAAGACAGGAGTAGCTGACCCAGGTAGTCCAGGAAGGGTAAGCTTTGGCCCAGTGGCCCACAGAAGACAGAAAGCCTCAGGCAGGCCTCTCCATTCTCCTAGAGCCAGGCTGGCAGTAAAAAAGGGCAGAACCAAAGCACTTGTTCACAAAGATACAAAAATAGAAGACCATGGGGGTCCACGCATGCTGGAGGCTCAGTAGAATGCCACAGCGTCACAGCTCACAGCAACCTCCAGCTCTTGGGCTTAAGCGATTCTCTTGCCTTAGCCTCCCGAGTAGCTGGGACTACAGGCACCGACCACAATGCCCAGTTATTTTTTTGTTGCAGTTTGGCGGGGGCTGTGTTCGAACCCACCACACTCGATATATGGGGCTGGTACCCGACTCACTGAGCCAGAGGTACCACCCTCAACAATTTATCCTTATATCCCGGGGCCTCAGCACACACCCATAGCAGGTGGCCAGTGAATGCCTGATGGATAAAAGGCTAATAGCTAGGGCAACTCAAAAAGATTCTGTTCTCAAAAAAAAAAAAGCTTTGGGGACACTCCCTCAGGAACAGCAGAAATCCAAAGCAGACAACTTTCCCACCCCTCACACCACCAACCAAACCTGAAGATGATGAGAGTAGTGTTCCCTATTTGTGGGGCACTGTGCTAAATCCCTATACATGCCTTAACTAGTTTTGGGGTTTTTTTGGTTGGTTTTTTTATTTTTTTGCAGAGGCAGAGTCTCAGTTTATCGCCCTCAGTAGAGTGCCCGGGCATCACACAGCTCATAGCAACCTCCAACTACTGGGCTTGGGCGATTCTCTGGCCTCAGCCTCCCGAGTAGCTGGGACTATAGGCGCCCACCACAACGCCCGGCTATTTTTCTGTTTTTGCAGTTAGCTGAGGCTGGGTTTGAACCCGCCACCTTTGGTATATGAGGCCGGCACCTTACTCCATGAGCTTGGTTGTTTTTTTTGAGACAGAGTCACCCCTGGTAGAGTGCCATGGCACATAGCTCACAGCAACCTCCGACTCCTGGGCTCAAGCGATTCTCTTGCCTCAGCCTCCCGAGTAACTGGGACTACAGGCGCCTGCCACAAGGTCCAGCTGTTTTAACAGGCAGGGTCCCGAACTTGTGAACTCAGGCAATTCGCCCACCTCAGCCTCCCAGAGTGCTCAGATTACAGGCGAGTTTAAACCCTATATATGCCATAACAACTGTATGAGGGCTTTAGAACAGGGTTTGGTAAACTATTCCCCATGTGCCAAATCTGGAACACCATCTATTTCGGTACAGCCTGTAAACTTAGAATGTTTTTTACATTTTTAAGTGGTTGGGAAAAAAAGCATTTTGAGACACAAAAATTGTATGAAATTCAAATTTCAACGTCCACAAATAAAATTTTTTATTGTTGTTATTGTTTGGTTTTTTTTTTTATATATGTTCTTGCTCTCTCACCTGGGCTGGAGTGTGGTGGCATCATCATAGCTCATTGCAACCTCAACTCCTCAAATTTGCTCAAATGACCCTCCTATCTCAGTCCCAAGTAGCTGGGACTACATGCACACACCACCATACTCACTGACTTTTCTATTTTTCTGTATAGCTCAGGCTGATTTCAAATTCCTGGCCTCAAGTGATCATGCTGCCTCGCCTTCCCAAAGTGCTAGGATTATAGGCATGAGCCACCATATATCTGGGCCACAAAGTTTTATTTGGAACACAGCCAACTGTGGCTGTGATAGCTCAACAATAACACAGTTATAACTTGACATTTTAAGCATCTCACATATGTACCTCATCATGTATCTGTGTGAAAATTTGTTTTCAAAGATGAAATATGTAAAATCTCTTTACAGATCAGCATTAACATAAGTATTTGCAATTGAATTAGATGATGTGGAACATTGACTTTGAATCTCAACTGAGCAAAATGTTTTCCTTAAAAAGGGGAACTCAGGGCTCGGCACCTGTAGCTCAGCAGCTAGAGAGCCAACCACATTCACCAGAGCGGGCAGGTTCAAACTCAGTCCAGGCCTGCCAAACAATGACAACTGCAACAACAAAATAGCCAGGCAAAAAAAAGAAAAAAAAAAATAGTTGGCCGTTGTGGTGGGTTCCTGTAGTCCCAGCTACTTGGGAAGCTGAGGGAATTATTTAAGCCCAAAAGTTTGAGGTTGCTGTGAGCTGTGATGCCATTGAACTCTACACAGGGCAACATAGTGAGACTGTCTCAAAAAAAGAAAAAAGAGGGGAGGAAACTCAGGAACTCTTCCCATTAGTAAACCTGTATTATAAGAATATCTTGGCTCGGCGCCTGTGGCTCAACAGGCTAATGCACCAGCCACATACATCTAAGCTGGCGGGTTCGAATCCAGCCCAGGCCCGCCAAACAATGACAGCTACAACCAAAAAACAGCCAGGCGTTATGGCAGGCGCCTGTGGTCCCAGCTACCTGGGAGGTGGAGGCAAGAGATTCACTTGAGCCCAGGAATTGGAGGTTGCTGTGAGTTGTGATGCCACAGCACTCTACCCGGGGTGACAGCTTGAGGCTCTGTCTCAAAATAAAAAAAATAAAACATTTACCATAAAAAAAAAAAAAAAAAAGAATATCTTTTCTCCTGTTGTCCCAGCTACTCAGGAGGCTGAGGCAAGAGAACAGCCTAAGCCCAGGAATTGGAAGTTGCTGTGAGTTGTGTGACGCCACGGCACTCTACCAAGGGTGATAAAGTGAGACTCTGTATCTACAAAAACAAACACAAAAAAGAATATCTTTTTTTTTTTTTTTTTGAGACAGAGCCTCAAGCTGTCACCCTGGATAGAGTGCCGTGGCATCACAGCTCACAGCACTCTAATTCTTGGGCTCAAGCAAGTCCCCTGCCTCTGCCTCCGAAGTACAGCACAGCCATTTTTTTTGGTTGCAGCTGTCGTTGTTGTTTGGCGAGCCAGGCTGGATTCGAACCCACCTGCTCAGGTGTCCGTGGCTGGCACCTTAGGCGGTTGAGCCCGAGCCCACCAAACAACAACGGCTGCAACCAAAAAAAAAAACGGCTGTGGCTCAGCGCCTGTGGCACAATGGGCTAAGGCACCAGCCACGTACAACTGAACTGGCGGGTTCGAATCCAGCCCGGCCCACCAAACAATGACGGCTGCAACCAAAAAATGGCTGGGCATTGTGGCGGGCGCCTGTAGTCCCAGCTACTTGAGAGGCGGAGGCAAGAGACTTGCTTGAGCCCAGGAATTGGAGGTTGCTGTGAGCTGTGATGCCACAGCACTCTATCCAGGGTGATAGCTTGAGGCTCTGTCTCAAAAACAAACAAACCAGGGCGGCGCCTGTGGCTCAGTCAGTAGGGCGCCGGCCCCATATACCGAGGGTGGCGGGTTCAAACCCGGGCACGGCCGAACTGCATCAAAAATTAGCCGGGCATTGTGGCGGGTGCCTGTAATCCTAGCTACTTGGGAGGCTAAGGCAAGAGAATCGCCTAATCCCAAGAGCTGGAAGTTGCTGTGAGCTGTGAATCCACAGCACTCTACCGAGGGTGATAAAGTGACACTCTGTCTCTACAAAAAATAAATAAATAAATAAAAAATGGCTGGGCGTTGTGGCGGGGACCTGTAGTCCCACCTACTTAAGAGGCGGAGGCAAGAGACTCACTTGAGCCCAAGAATTGGAGGCAAAAAAAAAAGAATATCTTATTCAATTATTTTTAATTTCATTGCTTTAAACTTAGTCATAATTTGGGGCGCCTGTGGCTCATCGAGTAGGATGCTGGCCCCATGTATCGAAGGTGGCGGGTTCAAACCCAGCCTCGGTCGAACTGCAAAAAAACAGAAAAATAGCTGGGTGTTGTGGTGGGCGCCTGTAGTCTCAGCTACTTGGGAGGCTGAGGCAAGAGAATCACCTAAGCCCAGGAGTTGGAGGTTGCTGTGAGCTGTGAGACGCCACGGCACTCTACCAAGGGCAATAAAGTGAGACTTTGTCTCTCCAAAAAAAAAAAAAAATGTAAAAAACTTAGTCATGATTTGTTTTCTCTCTTGTTATTTAAGTAGCTATATAATACCCTCAGTTTTTTCCTCTTGGGCAGCAAAGCCTCAAACATTTACTATTTGGCTCTTCGCAGAGAAAGTATGCTGACCTATGAACTAGACAGTAATAATCACCACACTTAGGGTGAGCAGAGTGAGGAAATTGCGTAGCACACAGAGGTTATGTGATGTGCCTGTACTTACAGGGCTGGTTAGTAGTAACACCAAGTTTTGTTGTTTTTTTTAAAGACAGAGTTTCACTATGTCACCCCTTGGTAGAGTACTATGGCATCACAGCTCACAGCAACCTTAAACTCTTTTGGGCTTAAGCGATTCTCTTGCCTCAGCCTCCCTAAGTAGCTGGGATTACAGATGCCTGCTACAATGCCCAGCTATTTTTAGAGACGAGGTCTCGATCTTGCTCAGGCTGGTACCAAACCCATGAGCTCCTAAGGGCTAGGATTACAGGTGTGAGCCACTGCGCGTAGCCTGTAACACCAAGATTTAAACCTGGGCAATCTGGTTACACAGCCTGTACTTCTAAAGACACAGTGCTTTCCATACTTTCCTACTTAGCTGTGACACCCAAGACCATATCCCCAAAAAAGTAACTTACTTGCCTGTAGAATCCACTGCCAAAGCCCGGACCCCACCACGGTGACAGAGAATCTTTGCCAGTGGTTCTTTCATGGCTGGACTCCACAAAGACACAGTACCTGGAAGTAAGAAAAGAACTAAAGTTACTAATACAAACCTAACCCTTAGGTTATTAAGTCTGTGAAAGATGGGGACTCACGACCAAGAATTAAGAGAGGGAAACAAAAGAGTTAACTTTAAGGAACTTATAAAGTACAAAAGTAGAAAAAAACAAATAAGGATGGTCAGAGAGTCAGTAAGCCAGGGACCTACCATTACTGTGTCCAAGATGGATGACAGCATTGTAAGGATTCTGAGTCATGACATCAAGCCGTCCAGCCCGAGCATTCAGAGCTGCCACAATCTTCCCCACTGACACATCCAAGTAGGTCAAAAACCCTGTCTCTGACTGAGAGAAAAAGACAGAGAATGAGAGGGTCCCAGTTGCTGTCTTCCCTCTACTAGGGTCATTGAGAAGAAATGGTCTGCCACCAGTTTTGTTTGTTTGTTTGTTTCATTTTATTGACTCACCTTTAACATGAAGTGTTAATTTTATTTATTGTTTTATGCTTGTTTATTTTTATGTTGTTGGGGATTCATCGCGGGTACAGAGAACTAATTACTTTGCTTGCATTTCTTAGGTAAAGTCTCTCTTATAATTGTGTCCCGCCCCCTAGAAGTGTGTCATATGCTGTGATTCCCTTCCCTCTTTCCCTCTCTCCACTCCCCCATTTCCCCACCCCCCTGCCATGTACTAGCATCAATTATCCTCATATCAGAATTGAGTACAATGGATTCTTGCTGCTCCATTCTTGTGATGCTTTAGTAAGAAAAATGAGTTTCAACTCCATCCATTAATTTGTATTAATCATCCAGGTTAATACTAAAGATGTAAAGCTCTTATGCTTTACAGCCACTCACAGCTGTGGCCAGGAGGAAGTGGAAAGGCAAGAATTCAAGCCGCGTTACTCGGTCGCAACGGCGGATGCAGTGGAGTTCGATGCCCTGGTTGTCATAGATGTAAAGCCAGCGGTTCTGAGCAACAGCAATCAGAGCCTCAGAATGGAGGAATCTGGGGGAAGAGGGAGTGTGATTCAATCAGAGACAGGGTCACAGCTTGTCGTTCAATCAAGGATAGGCTGTCTCACCCCCACTGACCATAGACAAACCACTAACCGGATGTCCCGCACTGCCTCCATGACATTGATCTCACACATAAGCCTCTTTGTCACCCAGTCAAGGGCAGCCACATGACCCCGACGCCCTCCAAAAGCCAGGTGTCTGTTGGAAGTGAGGGAAAGGCAAGGTGTTACTGCAGAGGACCACCATGACTCAATCAGAGGTCTGCCCCACACCAGCCCCTCCTCTTCTGGTGAGAGGAGAGATACTGCTGTAGATGCTCACCCTTACATCCACGCAAATCACAGAATCCTCCTCGTCAATGACCCAAAAGTATTCTGGGCAGGGCTGAGGTGGGTATGGCTAAAGTGGTTAAGAAAACCCAACCACATTTTAGTTCAAGAGCCACTGAAATTCAACTTTACCTCCCAGTTCGAGAGTAGTTCAGTCTATAAGGTCCAAACTGCCGCAGATTCAAATCAAAGTGCTAGGGAAGAGAAGAGTGGAAAAAAAAAATCAAGGGCTTGGTGCCTATAGCTCAGCAGCTAGGGCGCCAGCCACATACACCAGAGCTGGCAGGCTCAAACCCAGCCCAGGCCTGCCAAACAACAATGACAACTACAACCAAAAACTAGCCAGGCGTTGTGGCAGGCGCCTGTAGTCCCAGTTATTCAGGAGGCTGAGGCAAGAGAATCACTTAAGCTCAAAAAAGCTTGAAGCTGCTGTGAGCTGTGACACCACGGCACTCTACCCACGGCGACATAGTTAGATTCTGCCTCAAAAAAAAAAAATCAAGAAAGAATGAATCCCTACAGTAGTTCTCTATTCCAGTCCCTGCACTATCCATCAACCCTCCTCAGGCTCACCTTGGCTGCACTTGCAATGTCCACAGCCTCCATGATGTCAGATTGGAGTATCTTTGCTGTGTTTTCCCCATCCTCCCCCTCCAAAAACCTGCAAGCAAGGGTTATGATGGCAGTAAAACATCCTGTATGAGGTGGGTATACCAACATAAAAATAGGAAAGGAGAATCCTGTGAAGCATGGACTAGGAGACCCAGATTAGGGTCCACTCACCCAGGCTCCTCAGAAAGAAGCAGCTCAGAACGAGCAGCTTTGACACTTGTTTCCTCTTCTTCAGCTTCAGCCACCTCAAGTCTGCTCCGAGTTTTTGATTTCAATTGTGGTAGCTACAAAATAGATGGGGAAGGAGTAGAAAAAAAAAAAAAAAGAACAGAGGATAAATAGGATCACTCTGTACACTCTGTATAGATTCAATCCAACTCACCCAGACACTCCCTGCCTCCAACCATGCCCCATATTCCAACTGGACCTCACCTTTTTGGATTTGTCGATGCGACGGAACTTCTGTACCACCTCCACTGAGACGGGGACGGGGCCTGGGAATGGGTCCTGGACCTGGGAAAGAGAGGAGACAATTAGCAGACAGGATCCGGTTGATCCCAAGCCTCTCACTCTTAAAGAAGAAGGCGACTTGCCCTGCCACCCATCATCCCAGACAAGTTCACCCCAGACAAGCTCCGCTGGGCCTCTGGATTCCTCCGTTCCCTGTGCTTCTTCGGGACTCGGGGCTTCTTAGAGATCCGAGACTTCTTTAGGATGTGAGCGGTCTTTGACCTCTGGGGTCGGAACTCCTGCTTCCTCTTCTTGTTACAAGGGGGCCCTGAAGAGGCTCGGGCTGTGTCTGAAGCAGTCTCTTCCTCCCAGTATCGCCGTGGTTTCTACGGGCAGACCAGGAGCTCTGATACTCCGTACCCCACTTCTGCCCCCCAAATCTGCAGTTGAAAACCTCCTTTCCCACCCAGGGAGGCCTCTACCTTCCTCTTGGCCTTAAGTTTGTCCTTCTTGAGCGGGACCTCCCTGCTGGGTTTGGGGGCTGTCTCCATCTCGTCTTCCCAAACCACGATCCACATGCAAAACTCCCGTCAGCTGTGGCGTGGAAACTCCCGGAAGTCCTCTGCCTCTCATCCAATCTGCACCGTACCAGGTCTGAAACCTTCAAGGCGCCATCTTGAGTGAGGGTACGCTCTTATTTTAGGGGCTGGAGGGGCTTTGGCAACGTCCCCCAAGCGGCAGCTTATATCCGAATAATGGGAAACTGTGAGGCCAAAACCCAAGTAACAGTGAGGTTTCTTTTTCCAGATTAAGTCCCGTCTTTTTAGCCCAGCCCTACTCACTAAACATGTCAGAACTACATTTCCCAGCGAGTCTCAGAAGCCAGCTTCCGGCTCTATCTTTTCCCAGCATTCCCGGTGTACTTCCGGGTTTATTAATACTGACGGGAGAACGTGAGTAGGTTAGAGTTTCGGTTGATGGGTTTAGGATTTTCGCTCCTCTCCCCTTGGATCCTGGCTATCGATATCCTAGACGGGGAGAGGCTGCGATGCACTGAGGGGCTGCCTCTCAAGAGTGCTGTCATTTCCGTAGGCCAGACCGAAAGGGGAGCTCAGGGACCTTCCAGAGAGTGAGACCCACCGCCCCTCTCCCACTCCCGCAGGCTTTCATCCCCACCATGGCTGAGCTGATACAGAAGAAGCTGCAGGGAGAAGTGGAGAAATATCAACAGCTACAGAAGGGTAAGGGGTTGGCGTGACCTCCCCCAACCCAATCCACTAACAATCCAAAGGTTTTCTGCCCCATCCTGCCCCGCGTGCAGCGACTTTCCCTTCTCTTACTGACCCGCTGCCCCCATTCTTGTCTACTTCCTTAGATCCATTTTCTTCTGACTGGAGTGAGGTCGGTGGCATATTTGATTTCTAATCCTGTCTTTCTTCTACTCCTAGACTTGAGTAAATCCATGTCAGGGAGGCAGAAGCTTGAGGCACAACTTACAGAAAATAATATCGTGAAGGAGGTGAGGGACTGGGATTTGTGGGGCAAGGAGGGACCTGTACTGGCCTTGGTTCTGATCATGAATATCCTCCCCCTCCCTCAGGAACTGGCCTTGCTGGATGGGTCCAATGTGGTCTTTAAACTTCTGGGTCCTGTACTGGTCAAACAGGAGCTGGGGGAGGCTCGGGCCACAGTGGGGAAGAGGCTGGACTATATCACAGCTGAAATGTGAGTCTCTGTTCCACCACCCTGGGCTGCACCTGTGGTGCAACTGACACCATTGAAGTAGAGATGTTGAAGAATGATTGGAGCATAGCTCTCCATGGTTAGTCCCCAGTTGTCCAGTTCCTCCAACCCCTTCTTTCCCATTTAATTCCCTTTCTCCTCCCTCCCCTAGATCACAAGTTTTCTACCAATCTCTTTCTTGCCCTCAGCACCCTCAATAATAAATCCCACTAATTTCTCCTTCTCTGTTTGTCCCCCTTGTTTCTTCTCAGTAAGCGATATGAATCCCAGCTCCGGGACCTTGAACGGCAGTCAGAACAACAGAGGGAAACCCTTGCTCAGCTGCAGCAGGAGTTCCAGCGGGCCCAGGCAGCAAAAGCAGGGGCTCCTGGAAAGGCCTGACCCCATGGTTGGGAGGAGGGGAGAGAATGAGGCAGCTCTAGGATCTATACTGTAGTTAATAAAATGTAAAAATACCAGGCTTTGTTTTCTAACCAGCCATTTCTATCTTAACTGTCTCCATTCAGCTCCCTAGCCCCTTCCACCTTATATTTACTCAACCTATGTTACTCCCTCAGGTCTAGACTCTCGCATCTGGAATCTCTCTGTGCCAGGGTAGTCTTTTCTGTCTTGAAACTGAACTCTTAAACCTGTTTCTTACCTGTGTATACAACCCTAACTCCCTTATCTTGGTTGGCATGACCCTTTAGGAAACACAAAAACAACATTTATAATATAGTATGTAATTAGGAATGCCAGTTAAATTAAAGAACTCAAAATTCTCTAATGGTTACCCTTCTTGCTATGAATAATTGTCATCTTCCAAATAGCCCTGTCATCTCTTTCCCCTTTTTGTTTGTTTTTTTTTGAGACAGAGCCTCAAGCTGTCGCCCTGGGTAGAGTGCTGTGACATCACAGCTCACAGCAACCTCCAATTCCTGGGCTCAAGCGACTCTCTTGCCTCCGCCTCCCAAGTAGCTGGGACTACAGGCGCCCGCCACAACGCCTGGCCATTTTTTTGGTTGCAGCCATCATTGTTGTTTGGTGGGCCCGGGGGCTGGATTCGAACCCGCCAGCTCAGGTGTACGTGGCTGGCGCCTTAGCCCGTTGAGCCACAGGCGCTGAGCCCCGGTTTTTTGTTTTTTTTTTTTTTTTTGAGACAGAGCCTCCAGCTGTTGCCCTGGGTAGAGTGCTGTGACATCACAGCTCACAGCAACCTCCAACTCCTGGGCTCTAGCGATTCTCCTGCCTCTGCCTCCCAAGTAGCTGGGACTACAGGCACCTGCCACAACCCACGGCTATTTTTTGGTTGCAGCCATCACTATTTTTTTTTGGGGGGGGGGTTGTTGTTGTTGTTGTTTTTTGAGACAGAGCCTCAAGTTGTTACCCTGGATAGAGTGCTGTAGCATCACAGCTCACAGCAACCTCCAATTCCTGGGCTCAAGCGAGCCTTCGCCTCTGAAGTAGCTGGGACTACAGGCACCCGCCACAACACCCAGCCATTTTTGGTTGCAGCCATCATTGTTGTTTGGC
>CAUYON010193229.1:0-22248 GCA_963573935.1 Arctocebus calabarensis
CACCATAATGCCTGGCTAGTTTTTCTATTTTTAGTAGAGATGGGATCTCACTCTTGCTCAGGCTAGTCTTGAACTCTGAGCTCAAGCAATCCACCTGCCTCGGCTTCCCAGAGCACTAGGATTACAGGTGTGAGCCACCACGCCCAGCCTTACCTGCTTACTTTTTAGACTCCAGATGCCTTTCCCTGGTTCTTCTCCATCCTTTGAGCACTCTGAGAGCTCTGGGCTGTTGCAGTTTCTTCCGTCCAACCACATGGGTGTGATAGACCTCTCAGCACACCCAGGCAGCATGGATCCCACACAACCATGTGCCTGGGCTGTGGTTTGCAGAAGCTATAGTTGCAAGCACCGAGCTAGAATAGGGAGAGGGAGTGGGAGGCACTGCTGGGACCTGGGGCTGAGAGGATGGGGGTCACTTTTGAGATGGTGAGGTCCAGGGACTTTAAGAGCAGAAATGTTAAGTTGTTCTTGCTCTCTTCTTCTTACATCCTGATTTCTCTGTTCCCAGTTCACCACTAATTTCTCTAGTCTTTGGCATGCTCTGAATTATGTCTTGCGTTGAAAGAAGCAACAGACCAAGAGGGGAGCCCTCTCTGTTGCTGTGCACTCTTTCTCCTAAACATTCTCTCAGAGGCTGCTTGAGCCTGCAAAGGTTCTTGACATCCTCAAAGACCATGGAGCATAGAATGGTCATAGAAAAGACCATTTTCTTTTTCTAGTTGTCTCCCCAAATGCTAATCTATTATTGCTGCTAGACTTCAGATTATTGCAGCCTTTCTGATCATACTTTATTGATAATTTATTATTATTATTTATTTCAAAAGAAAAGCCTGATGATAGTACTGCCTAGGCTATGGTGATACTAAGTGAAAATGTCTAGTCTTTGTTAGATAGGAATGAGTGTAGACAGTGGCCCTGCTATTCAACCCATCATCCTGCTGAACCCCCAGCTCCAGGCAAGCACTCATTGCATGTTTGTGGAATGAGTCTGTCACTACCACTGACCAGCTGAGTGATCTTGGGCAAACTATCTAACCTCCCTGAGTCTGCCACAGAGTCTAAAATTGGTGGCCATTACTCATTTTCCAAACTAGTACTTGGGAAATCTGATAAGTACTTTGTGTTGTTACCATAAGATTCGATAAAGTAATATATGAAAAACATGCAGAATTTAGTATATACTCAATAAATAGCAGTTGATTTACTAAATAAAACAAGCACTGCTTCTTGTAATGGAATATATTTCATTTCCTTGCACGCAAATGAAATGCTGCCATTGTGCTTGGCAAAGGTACATTGTAGCTGATATTAAAAAATGAGGCTGGCTGGGGATGGTGGCTCACTTCTGTAATCCTAGAACTTTAAGAGCCTGAGGAAGGAGAATAGCTTGAGACCAGCCTGGCAACACAGAGAGACCCTATCTGTACCAAGATTTTTCTTTCTTTCTTTTTTTTTGAGACAGATTCTCGCTCTGTTGCCCAGGCTATTTTTAAAAACATGACAGTATATGAAGTTATAATTTCTCTCTGGAGAGCCCTTAGCTAAGAGAACAAGAACAGCATGGAAAGGAAGGAAAAAATACTTGGGTGTCCAAAAGTAAGAAGATGTTTTGTGTGTCATTGCCCAGGAGGATACAATCTGCATGTAGGTTGGGTTTTCATGGCACGTCTAAGCTTTGCTCTGTGCACCATCCTTGTCAGCAACCTCAGTGGATGTGTCCAGATGGCTTACTTATTAAGTTCTCAAGTGAGAAGAGGCTGGGAAGAAAAATGAACATGTTGGATGAAAGATTAAATTATGCATGGAATCCATAAGATAAAATCTAATAAGAATAAATGTTGGGTCCAGAAAAATGTATTATACATGCAAAATAAAATAAAATAAAATGAGGATGATGTGGCTTAGCAGAGGGGTTCCCAACCTTTGATGTGCATCAGAAATCACCTGGGGAGTTTTGTTTATTTAACTTTTAATGAGAGATGCCACGGCTTGTGGGCGATCTTCTGAAGTTGAAACTCTGGGGGAGGTACTTGGTTGACAAAGGTTGAGAACCTGTGGGTTAGCAGGGACATACGCTGGAAAAATTAGGGGTTTTCTAAGGCCATGGGCTCAGCACGATGTCTAGGACATAATTGAAATACTGCTCTACATTGATCCTTTTTGAATGTGAACTCCATATGGGCAGAAATTTCTGGTTTTCTCACTGATGACTCTTGAGTATCATAATGTTCCTTGGCATAATGGACATTCAATGAATTGTTGAATGAATGAACTGAGTTTTGGGGATTCTTATTTGAAAAGAGAAAGGAATGTAACTAGAAGTAAGTGCCAGGTCTAGAAAATATCATTTGGAAGGAATGGATAGGATCAGTGATGTGGTTTGATCTGAGGAGAATTAGGAAGGGAGTTTTTTGCATCCTTGCTGGGTGATTTCCTGGAAGAGGCATTAGATGCATTCTGTACGTGTACCGAGGGCAAACATAGTTGAAGGGGCTACCCTTCAAGTGGCTACACTTGAAGCAGTCTTTTCTAATGGATTCAGGGGTCAGAAAGTAGAACAGATTGTTTTGTTCATTAGGGAGCTGTTTCTCAGTTTAGGGTGCAAACAGGGACCAGTTGTCCACATGTCCTAGATGATGGAGAGAGCTTCTTGCATCGTATAGACCATTGGACTAGATCAAGCAGGTGAATTAGATCTTTAAGCATCTATGATCTTGACCAGACAAATGGTTCCTCTGATATTTCTTTCTCATGTATTTTTATGAAGAAATTGATGGTCCAACCAACGTGGTCACTGATCGAGTGACAGAAGACACAGCGACTGTCTCCTGGGACCCGGTTCAGGCTGTCATAGACAAGTACATGGTGCGCTACACCTCCGCTGATGGGGAGACCAAGGAGACGGCAGTGCACAGGGACCAGAGCAGCACCACCCTGACGGGCCTGAAGCCAGGAGAGGCGTACAAAGTCTACGTGTGGGCTGAGAGGGGCAGCCAGGGAAGCAAGAAAGCTGACACCAAGGCCCTCACAGGTAATGGAAGAACAGGAGCAGAAACAGGCCTCCTCATGGCAGGGAGGTTGATTTTTGAAACAGGAGGTCACTGCTCACCTGGCACCAGCTCTTTTGTTTGCAGGGCTGACAGGGAACGTTACAAAAGCAATTTTGAATTTCATAATTACGATTTTTTTGCCCTTTTAACTTCAAACAAACACACAAAAAAGAGCAGCCTTTTAATTTCATTCAGAAGGTCATACTTTATTTGGGTTGTTGGAATTCCATATGCACACTCCCTTCAGAGTAGAATAACATTTTCTAATTTTCATGTTTTAGATGTGGAAACTCAAAACACTGGGCTGACAGTGAATTTGAATGCTTATCTCAGTTTGCAGTGGCTGTACAAGCACTTTGCATATAATCGAGAGCTCTCTTTCAGACTGTGGAAACGTTTTGCATCCTGAGTCAACATTCACCAAATGTACTGTTTCTGCCTTTAAGTTTTCAGAAACTGTGAGGTGTCCACACTTTACCTAGTCGTTGCACTCAGCTCATGCCTGCAGCAGTCTTGGGACTATAATGGGATATAGCCTGGCTGTTTTTTCTTGCTTAAATCCTGTAGTATATCTCTGAATTCAGAGCAGTCTTATCCTGGAGTCCATTTGAGTTTCCAGAACACTTGGCAGGGAATTAGGGGGAAAGGATTCACTTATTGTTTGGGCTTTGTTTTGGATAGTCATTGAATATGGAGAAGCAGTTAGGAATATGGATTCAGAAGCTTGACTATCCAGGTTTTAAATCCAGCTCTGATATTTATTAGCTGTGTGGCTTTGGGCAAGTTACTTCATCTCTGTTTCTTAGTTTCCCCTTCCTCCTTCCCTCCCTCTCTTTCTCTTTCTCTCTCTTTAGAGGCAGCCTTCCTCTATTGCTCAGGATAGAGTGCGGAGAACAGTGGTGTAATCATAGCTCACTGGAGCTTTTGAACTCCTGGACTCCTGCCTCAGCTTCCAAAGTAGTAAGACTACAGGTGTGTGCTCCACACTGGCTAATTTTTAATTTTACTCTAGAAATAACATGCTCTTACTATGTTGCCCAGGCCAGTCTTGAATTCTTGACCTCAAGCGATCTTTCTGCCTTGGTCTCCCAAAGTGATGGCATTGTAGGTGTGAGCCGCTGCAACCAGCCCATCAGTTTTCTGTTTGTTTGTTCATTTGTTTTGCTTTCTTTGAAATAGAATCTTGCTCTATGGCCCCCTGTAGAGTGCAGTGACATCATCAGAGCTCACTGCAACCTCAAACTCCTGGGTTCAAGCAATGATCCTCTTGCCTAAGTCTTGTGAATAGCAGGGATTACTATGTGCACCATTGTGCTCGGTTAATTATTCTATTTTTTAAACAGAGATGGTTTCAAACACCTGAGCTCAAGCAATGCTCCCACCTCTGTGCCTGGTCTCAGTTTCTTATCTGTAAGATGAGACATATTACTGTCTCCATCATAGGATTATCAGGAATGCAACACAAGTGATAGCAGTGAAGATTTCTTGACAGCATTTGGCCCTTGAGATGTTTCATGGTACACAGCCATGGCAGGTTGGGTGATCTCTGGAGGCCTGCTGGTGGGCAGGTCTGTGAGAGTGGTGTGTAGATGAGGAGAGAGCAGAGTGCAGAGAGGAGTGCAGAGTCCCAGGTGCTGAATCATTTGTCCTTATATTTGGATATTCATGGTGCATGCTGAACTCTGTGCTTGGCAAGGTAAGTCATTGTCTGTGGCCATGCAATCTATCCTTCCAGCCAGCTAGCAGTTTTTTGCATGTAGTTGTGTGGAGGTCTAAACCTCAGGCACCATCACAGAAAATATAGCCTGTCAAGGAAGTGGCTACTAAAATAGGATACTATAGCCATGCCAACCACATTCCCAGTTGCTTGGATTTTTGACTCTGAGGGTTTATACTTTGAAAAGACAATGGCATCCCATACCTCAAGTGCCATTAGTAATAACAATCTGTTTTTGAGTATTTACTCTGCAATATCCCATTTACTGTTCACCATAACCTATGAGATAGGTACTGATATTTCTTTTTCAGAGAGATGAGGAGATGGAGACCTATATTACTTGGCTTGTCCAAAGTTAGGAATCCGAAAACTGTGGAGCCCAGGTGCTAACCCAGTTTAATCACCTGAAAACTCAAAGAGATTCTACAAGTAGGATTATTGTCATTAACCCAGACTTCAGATACCATCACTTAAAAAATCTCCTGGTTCCTTGGTCACAGAAAAAATGTTATGTGTGAAAAGAACTGGCAGCTCCTACTTCGAGGATATTTTTCTTCCCAAAGAACATATTAGAGCAGATGTAGAGATTTATTAAATAGAATTGCTTTCAGGTACAAGAAGTCAGGAGCCAGAAGACTGTATTATATAAATTCAGGGTAAAGGAGAAATTTGAATGTGAAGACCAAGTCTTTTTATCCCAAAGCAACTTGTGGGAAACATTTATATCTATAGGTTGGCTTTGTCTGAAACCTCTGCTTCTTGTTGAATGTTACAAACTCATTCTTTGAATTTCAGACCCCTTGTTAATGCAACCTTTTAGATATGTCAATCTTTGACATGTAACAGACTCTGAAATTTGTTGAGGTCATCATTTTGGCCTTTTAGGTAAAAGCTGCATTTTTCTGTTGTTTCTCTCTTAAAGAAATTGATAGCCCAACAAACCTGGTGACTGACCGGGTGACAGAGAATACGGCCACTGTCTCCTGGGACCCAGTGCAGGCTGCCATTGACAGGTACGTGCTGCGCTACACCTCTGAGGATGATCAAGAGATCAGACAGATTCCTGTGGGGAAGGAGCAGAGCAGCACCGTCCTGACGGGCCTGAGGCCGGGTGTGGAGTACACGGTGTACGTGTGGGCCGAGAAGGGGGCCCGGGAGAGCAAGAAGGCTGACACCAAGGCCCCCACAGGTAACAAAGGAGAGGTGGGCAATTGGAATGTGTTTTGAGCTTGTGAATTTGATTGTGCATAGTGGCAAAGGGTGTAGCCCTCACTGAGAGTCTTTGGAATTAGAAATTTTAGAGATCAAAGACTGTGCTCCAGTGTTGATCTCAGCAGGCTGTTCTTCTCTGACTGTGATGAGCTATTTGGGAAACCACTGGGCCCACTAGAAGGAAGACGTCAAGTGGGAGAGTAGAATGTTTTTGGCAGACTTAGCAAAGATATGTATAGATCTGGTCATGGTGAAGCTTGAGATTATACTTTCAGAGTGCCCATCAAGGAAGTAGCCCTTGATAAAATGATGAATCAGGTAGCCTGAACATCATCGCAGCTGTTTTAGTTGGTGGTTTTGATGTCCATATGCTGCTAAGAAGACATTGTTCCTCTCACATTCCACAGAGCTGAAGGCCAAGAAAGAACACAAAGTTTATAATGGTTTTTCCCCTGACATTGAGAGCCAGGGATGGCTTGCTTCCTCAACTCCCACAAGAGGCCCAGGGTGGGAGTACCACTGCCTTGTACTAAAAGGGCTCTGGCAGATGAAAGTCATGGTGACGGGGTGAGGGGTGTCTTCTAGGGGTTTCAGAGCTTAGGCTTTTCCACGTATTTGCCTTTTAGAGATTGACAGCCCCCCAAACCTGGTGACTGACTGGGTGACAGAGAATACAGCCACTGTCTCCTGGGACCCGGTGCAGGCTGCCATTGACAGGTACGTGGTGCGCTACACCTCTGCTGATGATGGAGAGACCAAGGAGGTTCCTGTGGGGAAGGAGCAGAGCAGCACCGTCCTGACGGGCCTGAGGCCGGGCGTGGAGTACACAGTGTACGTGTGGGCCGAGAAGGGGGCCCAGGAGAGCAAGAAGGCCAACACCAAGGCCCCGACAGGTAATGCAGCATGCATTTTCATGGTGTCATTGCTGTGCTCGTGGTCTGTCCATACTGGTTTTCCCTCTCTGACCTTGGCATAAAAGGAGGCTTTGTGAAAGAGCAGGTTGGTATTCCTCATAATATATTGTGTGCCCCTCACGTTCTTTTACTGGCTTCATTTAGAACTCAGGGCTCTGATTCTGGACTCCAAACTTTGGTCTTTAAAGATTGATGGCTATTGCTTATAGTCCTTTGTTCTTCCTCTGTCTATGCACCTTCTTTGTTATTAAGACATTAAATGCTTCACCTTGATAAGGAATAAATATGAAAAGCAAAATAACTACCAAGTTGAGGGATCCAGACTTACGGAGTGTGGTCAAGAAACACTGTGTTTTTAAGCTCTTCACTTTCTGTGCTTGTTTTTGTTTCCTTTAGTCCCTCAAATGTATCCTTTTACTCATTAAAATGCTCATTTCCGTGTAATCCTGCATACTTGATTTAGAATTAAAGCTTAGGCCACTTGTGGGCTGCCTGCTGCAGGCAGGGGACCAGCTTGGCTTCTCTTTTCTCTCTCCCTCTTTGCACTTCCAGCACTATTATTCCAGCTTGCTGTCTATAGTTTCTGATCCATCTTTGCCTGGCACTGCAGGGAGAGGTAAACTGAGGAAAGGCCAGGGTCTGGAAGGAGAAGAGGTGACAGGTCAGGAGGAGGAGCCAGAGGTCATGGAGGGTCTTGATGATAGCAGTCACAGGTGTTTGGGCCTTTGTGCCTGCTGAGTGTTGAAGTTGACTCTTTCTGTTATAAAGCCCTTTGTGGTCTTCCTCCTTGGGGAAAGAGGATCTCTCACTACAGTATCCTGTGGGCAAACCCCTGTCTCCTGTTGATCCTTTATCCCCCTTTCCACTATCCATACTTTAATGCCTCTCTGGTGGGGTCACTGTGTCGCTCTTGGTGGGCCTCTTGGATGGCTCCTAGAGTAGCACCAAGTGGACCCCATATGTTTAACCTACATCTGGTCCCAGGAATTTGCCTGTATCCTTGGTCCATTCACCTGTATATACAGTTTTTTTGCAATGTTGCAACCCTTTTTTGCTCTGTATCAGAGCAACTAGCCATTCTCTTGCCTCAGATATTTTAGGCATGTCAGACACCAGCCCAGTTTCTCAAGCTTTGGGCAAAGTTTCTAGCCTTGGCACTATTGATATTTGGGGCTTGGTAATTCTTTGTTGCAGGGGTCTGTCTTGTGTGTTGTAGGATGTTTAGCAGCATCCCTGCCATCTCCCCATTACATGCCAGGAGTCTCCCCATCCCATCCCAAGGTGTGACAACCCAAAATGTTGCTAATTATTTCTGGTTAAGAACTGCTGTTTTAGGGTCTACAGAACAAGCTTCATAAGGTATCCCACTGAAACCCATGAGACTCATAGTGAAACTTTCCAAATAAATCTGCTCTTTGAGTCCCACCTCATTGACCTCTCCAGCCTCTTTTATAGGCCAAAGATAGATGGTCAGTCAAGGGTCACAAAACTGTGGACCCTACCTTGGTTGTGTGGACTCAGGTTGGAATGTAGATACTGATTTTCTTGGGGTCACAGCTTAAATGAACATATGTGGTAGAATCTATGAACAAATGACTTTAGGAAAATGGCTTTGTAATGAACTATCTAGAACAAAGAAATGGTACTTTTTTTTTGGTGAATACATTTTTGAGTACCTTCTTGTGTGTGTGGTATGAAAAAGCATAATCTCTTGCTTATAAAGAGATTATAAAGAACCAAGGTGTGGGCCAGGTGTCGTGGCTCACACCTGTAATCCCATCACTCTGGGAGGTTGAGCTGGGTGGATTGCCTGAGCTGAGGAGTCTGAGACCTGCCTCTACTAGAAATAGAAAAATTAGCCGGAAGTTGTGGCATATGTTACAGTCTTAGCTACTTGGGAGGCTGAGGAAAGAGGATTGCTTAAGCCCAGGAGTTTGAGGCTGCTGTGAGCTAGGATACCATGGCAGTCTACTCAGGGCAACAAAGTGAGATTCTGTCTCAATTAAAAAAAAAAAAAGAATCAACAAACATGTTTATTAGCCATGATAGCTTCTGGTTATTAGACATCTACTCAGTGCTAAGAACCGTCATAATAGATAAGTTTTTTTAATTTTTAAAATTGATACATAATAATTCATGTATTTATAGAGTGCATGTGGTATTTTCATACATGCATACAATGTGTAATGATCAAATCAGTGTAATTAGAATTTCCATCACCTTAAACATTTATCCATTTTTTTGTGTTGGAAACAATTCAAATCTTCCCTTCTGGCTATTTTGAAATATACAATTACTTATGGTTAACTATGGTCAACTGACGGTGTATTGAACACCAGAACTTATTATTCTTTCTACCTAATTTTTTTTTTTATAATTTTATTGAATCACAATTGTGTACAGTGGTGCAATCATAGGGCACGATGTGCTTCATATACATTCAGAAATATTTTGATTGTACTGTTACAGATAGCCTTCATGGCATTTTCTTGATCACTATATAAAGACACTGATACTCTACCTTTAATAAGTTTCACCAGTACCCTGCTAAGATGCACCGTAGGTGTGTTCCTGCTAGGGTTTTTTTTTATTGATACATTGCAATTGCACATATTTTGGGGGCAGCTGCTATTATTATTATTATTCTTTTTGAGACAGAGTCTCACTCTGTGACCCTAGGTAGAGCTGTGGCATCGTAGTTCACACCAACCTCAAACTTTTGGGCTCAAGTGATCCTCTTGCCTCAGCCTCCCACATAGCTGGGACTGTAGGTGCCTGCCACAAGGCCTGGCTATTTTTAGAGATGGGGTTTCACTTTTTTTTTTTTGTAGAGACAGTTTCACTTTATCGCCCTCAGTAGAGTGCCGTGGCGTCACACAGCTCACAGCAACCTCCAATTCCCGGGCTAAAGCAATTCTCTTGCCTCAGCCTCCCAAGTAGCTGGGACTACAGACGCCTGCCACAACGCCGGCTATTTTTCTGTTTTGCAGTTCGGCCGAGGCTGGGTTTGAACCTATCACCTTTGGTATATGGAGCCGGCGCCCTATTCGCTGAGCCACAGGTGCCGCCCAGGGGTTTCACTTTTTTTCAAGCAAAAAGTTTGGCTGGTCTCAAACTCCTGAGCTCAAGCAATCCACCTGCTTCAGCCTCCCAGGGTGCTGGGATTAAAGGCATGAGCCATGTGTGCCTGACCAGGACAGCTGCTGTAAATGACTGCCGTGTGTCAGGTACTAGGTATCAGGTCATATTGTTCCCATTTTGCAGGTGAGAAAACTCAGCCAGAGACTGTGTGACTTGCTTAAAGTCATAATGCTGGCAAATGGCAGATTCACCTCAGATTCAACTCCAGATCTGTCTGGACATTTTTTTCTTTTTGTTTTTACATTAGGTATACTTCTTCGAAACAAAGCTACAAGAGTATTTGATAACATACTGAGTTTTTCATTTAAAAACAAAAAAGGGGGCTGGGCATAGTGGCTCACACCTGTAATCCTAGCCCTCTGGTAGGCCGAGGTGGGTGGCTTGCTGAGCTCTGGACTTCAAGACCAGCCTGAGAAAGAGTGCGACCCTCTCTCTAAAATAAAATAGACGGTTGCCTATAGTCCAGTTACTTGGGAGGCTGAGGGAAGGGGATAGCTCGAGCCCAAGAGATTTAGGTTTCTGTGAGTTATGACACCAGGACACTCTACCCCAGGGTGACAGAATAAGACCCTGTCTCAAATAAATAAATAAATAAATAAGGGCGGAGCCTGTGGCTCAGCAAGTAGGGAGCCAGCCCCATATACCAAAGGTGGTGGGTTCAAATCCATCCTCTGCCAAACTGCAAAACAAAAAAATAGCCAGGCGTTGTGGCAGGCACCTGTAGTCCCAGCTACTCGGGAGACTGAGGCAAGAGAATCACCTAAGCCCAGGAGCTGGAGGTTGCTGTGAGCTGTGTGTCGCCACAGCACTCAACCAAGGGCAATAAAATGAGACTCTGTCTCTACAAAAAAATAAATAAAATAAAATAAAACAAAAAGGAATGATAAAAACTTTTAGTTATGAGTTAAAAAGATATTGAGGCCACTATTCCAGTACAGTGTAGACTAGGCCGAGGAAAGGTGTGGGGATCTGAAATGGTGAGTAGTGTCATTTGCAGGCTTTTGTGCTGCTGGCTCCATTCCCTTTGTACCGTTATCCACTCCACAGAAAAAGTACAAATCTCAAATTCAGGCTGAATTAAGCAGTTACTCCCCCCTTTGTGGACTTCACACCTCCTTATCCCTATTGCCGCAAAGGTGTTAATTAGGGAAATTACTTCTCCTGAAAGCTTTGTAGACTCTAATTGCCAAAAATGGGTGTGGTGTAAACCTAGGGAATTGTAGATTTTCCTTTTGGAATATATTTGTGAGTAGGTTTCCCTTTTACAGTGCTTTAAACATGGCTGGGGCTAAAGGTGTGTAGGTGTGTGTGGACGCCCATGCTCTAACTTTCTGAGCCTTGGGATTCAATATTTATTGGTCTCAATCTCATGAAGAAACTGAAAAATCCTCTGGAATCTCTCTAAAATAAATAGAGAATGGAGTATTAAATTCTTGTTTTCTTCTTAAGTTGCAATTTGACTTCCTAACAGTTTTTCTCTGTTGAATTTACAGGAAACTGCTGGAAGGTGAAGAGACACGTTTTAGTACCAGTGGATTAAGCATTTCAGGTGTGAATCCACTTCCCAATCCAAGTTATCTGCTCCCACCTAGAATCCTCAGTTCTACAACCTCCAAAGTATCATCCTCTGGGCTGTCACTTAAGAAAGAGGAAGAGGAGGAGGAGGCTTCAAAGGTAGCCTCTAAGAAAACATCCCAGATAGGGGAAAGTTTTGAAGAAATACTGGAGGAGACAGTAGTATCCACTAAGAAAACCGAGAAATCGAATATAGAAGAAAGCACCATTTCAAGCCAAAAAATATAATTTCATTGCCTAAAAAAAGTTAATGCTTATGAGGGAATAATATGCATTTGATCTGTTAAACAGCTTATTCCTAAACCATAACACCTGCCACCACTATAAAATGTCTTCAAGGCTTCAGTCTCACACTTAATATTGAATATTTACTTTCTCTAATAAGAAAACCACCCCTTAGATTGAAGTAAATTGCAGTCCTGGAGCAGTCACAAAGGAGTTATCTAAGAATACAGCTTTCTCACCTACAGTGCAGATTTCACAGTTATAGATGATTCAGGTACAGAGGAAGTACAAACTAAGGTGCTAAAT
Source organism: Arctocebus calabarensis (assembly GCA_963573935.1). Classification (NCBI taxonomy): domain Eukaryota; kingdom Metazoa; phylum Chordata; class Mammalia; order Primates; family Lorisidae; genus Arctocebus; species Arctocebus calabarensis. Next base: position 12,141 of record CAUYON010193229.1, read on the forward strand.
CTGCGATGATCATCATTTGCTGTGAACTGAAATTAAAACTGTATTATTCACTATGCCCTGCCATTACCCAGCTATATAATCTTACTCTAGATGCCTGAAACATAAGATCACTGCCAAAGATAAAACCAATGGCCCATACTCCATTCCCTTGGATAGAACTGTTCCAGAAATGATAGGTGTTTGTTTCATCGACACTTTCCTTTCTACCCCACCAATTCCATATGTCCTTCTCTTCCATCCAGGAAAAAAAAAAAAAAAAAGGTTAATGGAGTTTTCTTCCCTTTTAAATACATTTACCTTCTTTAGAGAGAACTTAACCCCTTTAGCAGTCTTGCTCAATGGATAAAGTTAAATGCATGTTGACCATTTCTATGATACACGTAATGACTTATCCCTGCCCATTTTATATTCTTTTAATTCTGTAGGTTAAACAAAAATGGCAGTGATGAATTTTAAGGGTTTCCCCCCAACAAGCAAAATAATGAATATCTAGATGTTAGGCTTTCACCTTATTCAAATCCATTTAATTAGGGGAAAAAAAAAACTATTTAAAAAAGTAGCTTTTCACTTTAAGTTTAGAAGCACAGTAATAGCTATTCCAAACTGTGATTAAGCTGACCTTAGATTTAGTAGTGTAATCTAGAAGAAGTGAGTGTTTCTATGAGTGGAAAAGACAAGGTGTCATTTGTCTGTGTCAGTTCATTTGTGGTGATATAGAATTAGCTGTTCATGCCCTTACCCTGAGAATCCACGTATTTCTCTTCCCCACTAGTCTAGGTCCTAAAGAGGCCTTGCTTCACACTCTCCTATGCCTTTTAAGAGTGCTCAGTGTAGGATATTTTATCACCAGGACTTAATGCTATTGCCCAAAAGTAAAAGAAATCACTTCTGGTCAATCCGCACCACCAGCAAATATGAAAATTATCTTTCTTTTCTAAGAGTGTTGCCCAACATTTTCCCCATTGCTGCACAGTTGGTTAGATCTTGCGGGAGAGGAAGAAACAGCCCAGAGAAGGGGGTGTCCATGCTCCTGTTCACGTGCTGGGCAGTGGGTTCTGGAGAGTCAACTCATCATCTGCCCAACTGTGTTGCATCTGCATTGCCCAGTCTTTCTCTTGTGCCAAGTTTGAGCAGGATTTGTTCTCTGTCAGCGATCATATCTACCAGAGCTGAAGAATGGTCCCTGTTCCTGTTCCACATCCTCTTTAAGAGCTCTGTGGTGATAGGGACGTGATGCTTTTGCTGAACTTTCTTATCCTAGCACCTGCTTTAATAGTTTAAGGAAAGTAAAAGATACTTTTCTCTTCTTCCTTTCCCTTACCCCATCTATCCTTATCTTTACTCATCATTCTTATTGTAAGACATTAGTAAAATAAGAAATTAAAAGTCAGACGAATCCCACCAACATAATTGGTGTTCTGTGGTTTCTCCATCTCCCTGAGAGAAGCACTATTTAGTTCAGAGGGGCGAGTCTGCCTCTAATTTGCATCTTCTCTTCTCATTGAGTCACCCCCAAGTGTGATGAACTCATTTATAAAACACATTAAGAGCATCTTAAATTGTAATAATTGGTAATTAGGGAAAATGTTCAGATTCGCTGGCAAGGAGGTAAATGGAAAGGAAACCAGCAACAGCAACCATTCTAACCACGAGGCAACAAAAAATGTGTCCCAAAGACTATCGGAAAGCCTGCCTGCAAAGAACATTTATGGTATCTAATATCATTTGTGATATCTTAATATTCATGGTATCTCATATGAGTTTCTCATCCCTTAGACGGTGAGTTACCTTCCACCCTAAGAATAATAGCTACACTTTATTCAGTGCCTAACTTACTATGTGTCAGACGCTACTGGGCAGCAAACAATTCTTTAAACCTCACAACCACTCTGTAATGTTTGAATACTGATTGAACAAATGAAGCAGAACCTCTGAGTAACAAGGTGAAGGCCCTTGTCTGATGTCACATAGCAGAGCCCAGATTTGGACCTGGGTCTTCTGTCTGACTCCACAGTGCTTTCTTCCCATGTTGCCTCTGCATAGAAAGAAGCCCCCTCACTTATGAGAATAAAAATCTTTATTTTTGTCTTTTTACACCCCTTTCCCATCAGGTTTCCATTAAGGTTTCTGTGCTCTAGAATCCTTTGGCAAGACCAGTCCTGCAGGCAAATTGGTATTCTTTGCTGACTTCCTCAGCCTGCTGCCTTCCTGCATTGCAGTGAGTGGTAGCTCAAAACTGGGCATTGGGTCCATCCAGCCATGAGTCACCTCTGCTCCTCGTTAAAAAATGGGTGGAAGTCAGGCTTGGTGGCCCACACCTGTAATCCCAGCACTCTAGAAGGTCCTGGCCAGTGGATGGCCTGAACTCAAGAGTTCAAAACCCCATTTCTACTAAAAAATCGGAAAACTAGCTAGGTACCGTGGGTGGTGCCTGTAGTCCCAGCTACTTGAGAGTCTGAGGCAAAAAGGTCACTTGGGGCTGGGCGCCTGTGGCTCAATGGGCTAAGGCACCAGCCACATACACCTGAGCTGGTGGGTTCGAATCCAGCCCAGGTCCACCAAATACCAATGACAGCTGTAACCAAAAACTAGCTGGGCGTTGTGGCAGGCGCCTATAGTCCCAGCTACTTGGGAGGTGGAGGCAGGAGAATCACTTGAGCCCAGAAGTTGGAGGTTGCTGTGAACTGTGATGCAATTGCACTCTACACACAGGGCAACAGTTTGAGGCTCTTTATCAAAGAAGAAGAAGAAGATCACTTGAACTCAAGAGTTTGATAGGCAGGCATTTCGGCAGGCCTCTGTAGTCCCAACTACTTGGGAGGCTGAGGCAAGAGAATCACTTAAGCCCATGAGTTTGAGGTTGCTGTGAGCTGTGACTCCACAGCTCTCTACCAAGGGTGACATAATAAGACTGTCTCAAAAAAAAAAAAAACCAGAAGGAAAATTCAGTAGAGTTGTGTGCTATTTTTCTATTTGAAAAAGGGGTGGGCTCGGCGCCTGTTGCTCAATGGGCTAAGGCGCGAGCCACCTACACTTGACCTGGTGGGTTCGAATCCAACCTGGGCCCGCCAAACAACAATGATGGCTGCAACCAAAAACTGGCCAGGCCTTGTGGCGGGTGCCTGTAGTCCCAGCTACTCGAGAGGCTGAGGCAAGAGAATCGCTTAAGCCCAGGAGTTGGAGGTTGCTGTGAGCTGTATGATGCCACGGCACTCTACCAAGGGCGATAAAGTGAGACTCTGTCTCTACAAAAAAAAAAAAAAAAAAGGGGTGGTTGGGCAGTGCCTGTGGTACAGTGGGTAGGGCATCGGCCCCATATACCAAGGGTTCAAACCCAGCCCTGGCCAAAAATGGCTGGGTATTGTGCTGGGCGCCTATAGTCCCAGTTACTGGGGAGGCTGAGGCAAGAGAATCAGCTAAGTCCAGGAGGTGGAGGTTGCTGTGAGCTGTGCGATGCCACAGCACTCTACCTGGGGCAATGAAGTGAGACTCTGCCTCAAAAAAAAGAAACATTTTAAAAAACATATTTAAATATCTTTTGAAACAGAAAGCAGATTGGGAGTTGGAGGGCCTAGAGAGAGGGAGCAATGGGGTGTGACTATTCAAAGGATATAGGGTTATGTTATGGAGTGATGGTAATGTTTTGGAACTAGATTGAGGTGGTGGCTGTGCAACTGTATGAATATACTAAAAACCACCAAATCATTCACTTTAAAACAATTGATTTTGTTATGTAAACTTCACTTGAATTTTTAAAATCTACTGGTAGGGAATTTATGGAATGAGCAGAAAAACATAATCACAAAAGTCTACCCCACTCTCTGCTCCAACTGAGACCATTGTGTACAGCCACCCTGGGTCAATCTCAGCTAGAAGAGATCCCATTAGGACAACATAAACCAGATCTAATACACGTATTGATTTCAAAACAAAGCCTAGAGGGTGGCATCTGTGGCTCAGTCAGTAAGGTGCCAGCCCCATATACCGAAGGTGGCGGGTTCAAACTCAGCCCTGCCCAAACTGCAACAAAAAAAAATAGCTGGGCGTTGTGGCGGGTGCCTGTAGTCCCAGCTACTCCGGAGGCTGAGGCAAGAGAATCCCTAAGCCCAGGAGTTGGAGTTGCTGTGAGCTGTGATGCCACAGCTCTCTACCAAGGGCAATAAAATGAGACTCTGTCTCTACAAAAAAAAAAAAAAAAGCCTTGAGAAAAATCCAGAAATTTCTCTGAATTTAAATGGAAGGGGAAAAAAACTGCAAATATTGCTTACTTGTGAGTGTCCATTAGTGTGACTTTCAACCAATATTATTTTTATTATATTATCAAATGTTTCTAAGGTCCTGAAAAACCCTAAATTGTAAGAATATATTTTTTTCTTAGAACCAAATAAGTTGGTATACCTGAAATTTAGTACAGTAATATAAAGTAAAAATAACTGAGAGGGGCATAATAGGTTTTGAAAACAGAGTTTATATGTGAAATTTTGTTTTTCTTTATAGAACATACAATACTAGCTTTGCAACCTCTTCAAACTTAATGTACAGGTTAGATCAATGTCATCATGCCTTTTGCTATTTTCAAATATCTCACATGGGTATGCCATTTGCAAATGGGGTGAGCACTCCTGAATCCAACCAAACAAAGGACTGTTTTTATTGCATTATCATGCCCTGCTGCATACCCTTAAGGACGAAAAGAATGATTACTATAAAGATCAAAGGGCTGTTCTCCTACACTATTGATCTCCTAGAAGATGATTTGATTGCCCCTGCATTTTATACTGATAGTGTACAAAACTACTAGGTGGAGGTGAGGATCAGCTAAGATTTATGAATCCTTTCTTACATTCCCTTTAAAAAACATACTCTCTCTCTCTCACACACACACACAGAGCAGGATTATAATGAAATGGGGAGTCATAGTGAAGATATTTAACGATTTATTTTTCTGCACTATCTCAATAATTCTGAATGAAACAAAATGGAGAAAGCTCAGGTTACAAAGAAAAAAAATGAAGATTGATTTTGAGGGGCTCACTGGGCTCGCTTCCATGGATTTATCCCTGTGCATCACCACCTGACTCCTCTCTCCCCAGTGAGGCAAGTGGTCTCTGTTCTGTGTCTGAGGCATTTTATTCTAGCTCTATCACATGCTCTTAGGGGCTATAGAATCCTTAGCAGAGTATAAATGAACTCATTTGTACAAGGGCTGGAGTTTTGGAATATGATCAGTAGCAGGTTTTAGTCACGTGAGGATTATTGCACAGGACAAACAAGCATCTTTCCGTAGAAGTGCTTATTAGAACAAACAGCTCACTTTATGTTCATCTGCTATGCCATATGTATGAATAAATAAGAGGGGTAACATCCATCTTCCATTATTTCCTGCCATAAGGATACATGACATATAGAATTCATAATGTCCTTTAGGGATAAATAAAGCTTAAGCTGGGCGGTGCCCATGGCTCAAAGGAGTAGGGCGCCGGCCCCATATACTGGGTTCAAACTCAGCCTGGCCAAAAACTGCAAAAAAAAAAAAAATCAATAAAATTAAATAAATAAAGCTTAAGCTAACTAAACTTTAGCTCAACAAAAGGAACTCTTTCTGGCAAATGAAACTGTGTCCATGGAATCATTTAATTTGTCAAGTAGAAGAAGAGTCAAAATTAGAATTAAGGTGAAAAAAAAAATCCAGGTCCAACTTCAGAGCCTGAGATGTAAATCATCAAGCTGTATCCTTACCCCAGCCTGGTCATAGATAGAAATAGCTGAATTGAGACAATATGTAGGAAAGAAGAAAGGAAAAAAATAGATGGTTCAACATCAATCTCAATAATAGACCCACTTAGTCATTCCAAGGGAATTAACTCAGCAGAGTAATCAGTGACTATATCTGGGTCACTATCTTTTGAGATAGACTGGGTTATGAGCTATTATTTCACTTCATAGAAACACAGTAAACAGCATCCTTTCTGATTCACTCATGCAAGTTTCAATTCACTTAGCCTAATGGTGTTGCTGGGAGGGCTTCATTTGTTTCTGACTGCTCAAATTTTTTTTTTTTTTTAGACAGAGCCTCAAGCTGTCACCGTGGATAGAGTGCTATGACATCACAGCTCACAGCAACCTCCAATTCCTGGGCTCAAGCGAGTCTCCTGCCTTTGCCTCCCAAGTAGCTGGGACTACAGGCGCCCGCCACAACACTTGGCCATTTTTTGGTTGCAGCCGTCATTGTTGTTTGGCGGGCCCGGGCTGGATTCGAACCTGCCACCTCAGGTGTACGTGGCTGGTGCCTTAGCCCCTTGAGCCACAGGCGCCAAGCCTCATGCCAATTTTTTGAGTTAGATAGCATTGCCCCCTTTTATAGATAAGGAAAACTAAAGTCCAGAGAAGTTACACAACATGTTCAAGATCACATAGTTTGCAAGCAGCAAAACTAGGATTCAAATCTATGTTGTCTGGCTCCACAATTGATATTCTCAACCACTATACAATGCTGCCTTTATGCTTTTTTGTAGCCTTTGTTGTCTTCATCTTCTAATTTAAAATATTATTCAACTAGCTTTTCTCATGGGAAATGTTTTCTCAGAATATCGGAAGAAAAAAATCTATTCTCATTTCAATGAAAATAGTATCAGTAAGAACTTTTAAGACCACAGACACCATCACAACAAAATTAAAACGCAGTTAATGATCAAGCCATAACATCCATTCCACATAAGTAAATACTTGGCAGGCTTTCAGGAGATCAATATGGCTTTTCATTTTTTGAGAGGACTATTAACCTCTAGAGGTAATAAAATTTAAATTTCACCAGTCCAGCTTTGAAGAGAAGCCAGCCATCTAATAATCAAATTCATGTACACAATATACCAAAGAGGGGTAAAAAATGAGGACCTCCTCTTAAGTCATGGTCTACTAAAGAAAGCAAAGATAACTACTTAGAACTAGGGTGGTGCCTGTGTGTTCAGTGCTGGCCCCATATACCAAGGGTGGTGAGTTCCAACCCAGCCCCGGCCAAACTGCAACAATAAAAAATAAATAAAAACTTCATTTAAAAAAATATATTGGCTCAGTGCTTGTGGCTCAAGCGGCTAAGGCGCCAGCCACATACACCTGAGCTGGCAGGTTCGAATCCAGCCCGGGTCCTCCAAGAAACAATGATGGCTGCAATCGAAAAATAGTCGGGCATTGTGGCGGGCACTTGTAGTCCCAGCTACTTGGGAGGTGGAGGCAGGAGACTCTCTTGAGCCCAGGGTTGGAGGTTGCTATGAGCTGTGATGCCACAGCACTCTATCCAGGGCGACAGCTTGAGGCTCTGTCTCCAAAAAAAAAAAAAAAAAAAAAAAAAAAGATATATATATATATATTCAGAACTAGCATCTGCTTGAATTTGAATCTTCTCTATTACCAGGGATTTGTAAGATGACAAAATACAGTATAATGGTTGCAATCATGAGAATTTTATTTTATTTTATTTATTTGAGACAGGACCTCAAGCTGAGCCACAGGCACCAAACCAATCATGAGAATTTTAAACAAAAAAAGAGAATCACATTTTTACCAATTAGTCATACGTACATCTGATATGCAATTATGACCTAGGACACTATAATAATATTCACCTAGGAGTGGGTAAGAGGATATATTCACACTTTGGGCAAGCTGAATAGGAGAAATAAACGGGTCCAAGGCATTACTTTCAGGAATCCTAACTAAGCCAAGTCCCTAGCAGAGAGCAGGAGGAGTTCCGGGTCTGTGTTAGCTTGGAGTCCAGAGGAGGAATTGTTAGTGACTCGATATAAATGCATCTGACTCGAGCAGGAGGGAAAGGCAGTGCAGCGGAAATAAAGGAAAAGCTTGGCTCGGCGCCTGTGGCTCAGCGGGCTAAGGCGCCAGCCACATACACCTGAGCTGCAGGGTTCGAATCCAACCCGGGCCCCGCCAAACAACAATCATAGCTGCAACCAAAAATGGCCGGGCGTTGTGGTGGGCGCCTGTAGTCCCAGCTACTTGGGAGCTTGGGAGGTGGAGACAAGAGACTCACTTGAGCCCAGGAGTTGGAGGTTGCTGTGAGCTGTGAAGCCATGGCACTCTATCCAGGGTGACAGCTTGAGGGTCTGTCTCAATAAATAAATAAATAAATAAATAAATAAATAAATAAATAAATGAAAAGCCATGGCACTCTATCCAGGGTGACAGCTTGAGGGTCTGTCTCAATAAATAAATAAATAAATAAATAAATAAATGAAAAGCTTGGTGAAGCCCAAGGTCAGAGGAAATGGCTTGGACCTATATTTGAGAGAAAATGGAATAGTATTTAAGGGAGGAACTGAGAAATCTGCTAAGCCTACATTCTGCCAAATAAATAAATAAATAAATAAATAAATAAATAAATAAAGGAAAAGCTTGGTGAAGCCCAAGGTCAGAGGAAATGGCTTGGACCTACATTTGAGAGAAAATGGAATAGTATTTAAGGGAGGAACTGAGAAATCTGCTAAGCCTACATTCTGCCAAACAACTACCACTTTGGGTGTCTTTGCTTAATATCATCTCAGATAGGGGTTAGGCCAAAACAAAGGGACCTATGAACTGTTCCAATCAAATGTTTCTTTAGTCATTGAAGTTATGCTCTGGAATCTGTTCTTCTTTTTCTTTTTCTTTTTTTCCGAGACACAGTCTTAGTATGTCGCCCTCAGTAGAGTGCTGTGGTGTCAGAGCTCACAGCAACCTCAAACTCTTGGGCTTAAGTGATTCTCTTGCCTCAGCCTCCTGAGTAGCTGGGACTACAGGTACCAGACACATTGTCTGGAGATACATATATAAAATATATCTAAAATATCTATATATTTTATATATATATGGGTATATATATTTTGGTTGTAGTTGTCATTGTTGTTTACTGGCCAGGGCAGGTTTGAACCTGTCAGCCCGGGTGTTTGTGGCTGGTGCCATATCCACTGAGCTATGGGCACCGCCTGCAGTCTGTACTTCATATATGCCTTATACATTTGTACAGATTTGGGTATTTAGTTTTGTTTCTGCTTATGTTCCTCAGGTAAATTGCATGCTGCTGGTGGTGGCAGCAAAGCTAAGGAAGTTAGACCTTGTGCACTTCCAACAGAGGTGAAGTAGGAACAGGCAAATATGGAAACCTGAACAAAACAAGACAGGACATTTGTTCATTCTTGCTTCTGCTTTTCTGTCATTTAAATTTTTTTTTTTTTTTTGTAGAGACAGTCTCACTTTATTGCCCTTGGTAGAGTCCTGTGGCAACGCACAGCAACCTCCAACTCCTGGGCTTAGGCGATTCTCTTGCCCCAGCCTCCCGAGTAGCTGGGACTACAGGTGCCCACCACAACACCCGACTATTTTTCTGTTTTGCAGTTTGGCCAAGGCCAGGTTTGAAGCTGCCACCTTTGGTATATGGGGCCGGTGCCCTACTCAATGCGCCACCCCTTGTCATTTAAATTTTTGACTCTTGGCCAGGTGCAATGGCTCGTGCCTGTAATCCTAGCACTCTGAGAGGCTAAGGCAGGTGGATTGCTTGAGCTCATGAGTTCAAGACCAGCCTGAGCAAAAGCAAGACCCCATTTCTACTAAAAATAGAAAATCTGAAGCAAGAAGATCGCTTGGAGCCCAAGAGTTTGAGGTTGTTGTGAGCTATGATGCCAGAGCACTTCACCCAGGGCGACTGAACTGTCTCAAAAAAAAAAAATCTTTGACTCACGGGTTATTTGCAGACAGCTACAACGTTATGTTTCCTCACCATCTAAATTTTCACTTCTCCAAGTTAATCAGAAGCACTTTCTCATCCCTGTTCTTGCTTGGTTTCTGGGTCTCTCCCCATCCTAGTCTTCCATTTTACTGCCCCCTGCTGGAGACCATCGTATCTGTATGCTGTCCAGAAATGGACACAGATGCATCAGAAATTAGAAATATTAACTCCCTGAATGTGAAACTGTATATAAATATATTTTTTTTTTTTGTAGAGACAGAGTCTCACTTTATCGCCCTGGGTAGAGTGCCGTGGCGTCACACTGCTCACAGCAACCTCCAGCTCTTGGGCTTAAGCGATTCTCTTGCCTCAGCCTCCCTAGTAGCTGGGACT